>BLSH010538385.1:425187-436110 GCA_018402905.1 Glandirana rugosa
AATGTGTCTGTAGGAGTGGGACTACTTTGGTCGCGGTGGACAACCACTTTGCGCAGCCATCGTCGGGCGTGGAGAGACGACGGTGGGGTGAGTAGGGTGCCTCTGCAGCGAGGTGAGGTCGGTAGAGTCTGGACGGCGTGTCCTATACTATCCTGCATGTAGTTTTTTACACGTCGCGAATACATGTATTTGATGTCATGTTGGTGACTAATTTCACTATTCACGTATTTTATGTACCTGTATTTATGGGTATTTGGTATCCTACTACAATGTTGGTGGATATTGTATTTGGTACTATTTTATACTCAACCAGGTGGTAAGTCCCTGACAGAATCAGGTTTATTATATATTATTTACACATGTCCTATCATATCCTGTGCGGCAGGTCTGAGATGGCTGGAGTGGAGCGACGTCTCCGTGGGATGAGTGGGGTGGCAGCAGAGAGGTGCGGGCTGCTACCGACGCGTTTCACCAACAGGTGGCGCTGGTTTCATCAGGGTGAGGATGTCTGTGTAAGAAGTCCTCATTTATAGTCAACATAATATTTACAGAAGTTCCCAAATGACATCACTTTCGCCCATTTCCAAAGAACAATTAACCCATTAGGGCCATATATTATAGTCAGAAGGATACATTGCAGGTGATTGCCATCTAGTGGTATAACAAGAGTTTTACTCTAATCATATTAAATAAAGCAAAATACCAATACATGGATATTTTTTCAATCAAGAAGACTTACACATATTTAAGCGGCATCAGTGGATAATCAGACCAGTGTGCTCGTAAATTGGATTTATAATCGGTGCGTTCAATATCGCAGAGAGACAGTGGCACATAGCAGACCATGATATCTGAAGAGGATAAGAATACCATCAACAGTGTAGTTATTATACGTTTAATTCTTTAGAAAAAACGTGTACATTTAGCTCAGTGTTCAGGCCTTAAGGAATGAATACCTAAACGATAGATCCACTTCTTTTCTTTTTGTTGTAAAATAGTATCACATTCGCCTCTTCTATCGGATAACTTCAGGGCATAGAAGCCCTTGACCCTAAGCCCCTTGGGTCTACCATTATGATATCTTGTGAAATGTTCGGCTAGTAGCGTCTTGGGCTTGGGTGCACGGACGCTGGAAAGATGTTCACCGATTCTGATTTTCAACTCCCGTTTGGTCTTGCCGACATAAATTTTCTTTCATGGGCATTCAATCATGTACAATACTTGTGTTGTATTGCAGTTAATGAAGTTCAGAATTTGATACGTTTTTTTAGATCTAGTATCCCTGAATGTACTGGTTTTGTCGACAAACAGGCAGATCTGACATTTACCACAGGAAAACATACCCTTTAGTGGTGGAAGATCAGTTAACCAGGTTCGTGGTGTGGATTTGGTAAACTCAGACCTCACCAGTTCGTCAGCAAGGTTTTTTACCCTTTTAGCTGTTAAGGCTGGTCTAGGTCCTACGATTTTTTCCAGGCCTGGGGTGCGGGTTAATATGTGCCAGTGTGTTTTAAGTATTCTGCTCACCTTCTCCCAGTGATGTCTGAAAGGTGTAATGATGTGTACCGGGTTCAGTGAAGAGTTCTTGTTCGATTTCTTAGTTCTTTGTAATAACTTATCTCTTCTCTTACTGGAAGCATATTTCATAGACCTTCTTAACAGCTTCCACACAGGACACTTACACCCACTTCCTTCCCCGACCAATTTTCAGCTTTCAGCGCTCTCGCCCTTTAAATAACAATTACTCAGTCATGCTACACTGTACCCAAACAAAATGTTTATTATTTTTTTCTCACAAATAGAGCTTTCTTTTGGTGGTATATAATCACTGCTGGGTTTTTTATTTTTTTCAATATAAGCGAAAAAGTAGCGAAATTTTTGAAAAAAAAACACTTTTTTTTAGTTTGCATTGAAAAAGTTTGCAAAAAAGTCATTTTTCTTCATAAATTTGGGTCATAATTTATACTGGTACATATCTTTGGTAAAAATAACCCACATTAGTGGATATTATTTATTCTCTGTGAAAGTTATAGAGTCTACAAGCTATGGTGCAAATCATTGAAAATTGATCACACCTGATGTACTGACCACCTATCTCATTTCTTGAGACCCTAACAAGCCAGGAAAGTACAAATACCCCCCAAATAACCCCTTTTTGGAAAGTAGACATTCCAAGGTATTTAGTAAGGGGCATGGTGAGTTTTTTGAAGTTGTAATTTTTTCCCACAATTCTTTGCAAAATAAAAATTTTTTGTTATTTTTTTTTCACAAAAATGCTAAACAACAAGTTATTTCTCACACACAGCATATGCATACCTGCAATGACACCCCAAAATACATTCTGATACTCCTGAGTATGGCGATACCCCATGTGTGAGACTTTTACACAGCCTGGCCACATACAAAGGCCTAACATTGAAGTAGCACCTTCAGGCGTTCTATGAGCATAAATTACACATCTCATTTCTCAGCCACCTATTACAATTTTGAAGACCCGGGAACACCAGGACAATGGAATTGCCCACAAAATGACCCCATTTTGGAAAGCAAACACCATAACGTATAATCTATGATGCATAATGTGTCTTTTGAAAGGTTCATTTTTTTCCAGAAGTTGTTGGAAAATGTGGGGAAATGAAAATGCATTTTTTAACACAAAGTTGACCATTTATACAATATTTCCAACACATAGCATGTACATAGCAAAAAGGGCAACCCAAAATACATTCTGCTACTCCTCCTGAGTATGACGATACCACATGTGTCAGACTTTTACACAGCCTGGCCACATACACAAGCCCAACATTGAAATAGCACCTTTAGGTGTTCTACGAGCATAAATTACACATCACATTTCTCAACCACCTATTACATTTTTGAAGGCCCTGAAGCAACAGGACAATGGAATTTTCCACAAAATGACCCCATTTTGGAAAGCAAACACCCCAACGTATAATCTAGTCTTTTGAACATGTCATTTTTTTCCAGAAGTTTTTAGAAATGTGGAAAAAAAATGAAAACACATTTTTTTTACACAAAGCTGTCCATTTATAAGATATTTCCAACACATAGCATGTACATAGCAAAAATTACACCACAAAACACATTCTGCTACTCCTCCTAAGTATGATGATACCACATGTGTGAGACTTTTACACAGCCTGGCCACATACAGAGGCCCAACATTGAAGCAGCACCTTTAGGCATTCTACGAGCATAAATTACATATCTCATTTCTCAACCACATATTACACTTTTGAAGGCCCTGGAGCACCAGGACAATGGAATTGCCCACAAAATAACCACATTTTGGAAAGCAAACACCCCAAGCTATTTTCTATGAGGCATTATGAGTCTTTTGTATGGTTAAGTCTTTGAAAAACACGGAAAGAAGATAAAAACTCTTTTATTTTTTACACAAAGTGGTCAATTTATAAGATATTTCTAATACATAGCATGTACATAGCAAAAATTACACCCCAAAATACATTCTGCTGCTTGTCCCTAGTATGGCGATACCACACGTGTGAGACTTTTACACAGCCTGGCCACATAGAGAGGTACTACATGCAGGGAGCACCATCATGCATTCTAGGAGCATAAATTACACATAAAATATCCTAATGACCTATTACATTTTGAAGGTCCTGGAGCACCAGAACAGTGGAATAACCCATAAAATGACCCCATTTTGGAAAGAAAACACCCCAACGTATATTCCATGAGGCATTATGAGTCTTTTGTACGGTTCATTTTTTTCCACAAGTCTTTGGAAAACGTGGAAAGAAAATGAAAACATATTTTTTTTTTACACAAAGTTGTCAATTTATATGATATTTCTAACACATAGCATGTACATAGCAAAAATGATCCCCCAAAATATATTTTACTACTCGTCCCGAGTATGGCGATACCACATGTGTGAGACTTTTACACAGCCTGGCCACATAGAGAGGTCCAGCATTGAAGTAGTACCTTCGGGCGTTCTAGGAGCATAAATAAATTACCCCATTTTGGAAAGCAAACACCCCAATGTATACTTTATGAGGCATGGGCTGCAGATAGGTACTCGGGTACTCTTATGGGCTGCAGATAGGTACTTGGGTACTCTGATGGATTAGTAAAAGGTACTCGGGTACTCTGATGGGCTGGTAAAAGGTACTCGGGTACTCTGATGGGCTGGTAAAAAGTTCTTGGGTACTCTGATGGGCTGGTGACAGGTACTTGGGTACTCAGATGGTCTGGTGCCAGGTTCTTGGGTACTCAGATGGGCTAGTGATAGGCACTCGGGTACTCAGATGGGCTAGTGACAGGTACTCGGGTACTCAGATGGGCTAGTGACAGGTACTAGGGTACTCAGATGGGCTAGTGACAGGTACTCAGATGGACTGGTGACCGGTACTCGGGTACTCTGATGAGCTGGTGACAGGTACTCGGGTACTCAGAAGGGTTGGTGACAGGTACTTGGGTACTCTGATGGGTTGGTGACATGTACTCGGGTACTCTGATGGGTTAGTGACAGGTACATGGATACTCTGATGGGCTGGTGACAGGCACTCAGATGGGCTGGTGACAGGTACTCGGTACTGTGATGGGTTGGTGACAGGTACACGGGTAATCTGATGGGTTGGCAACAGGTACTCAGGTACTCTGATGGTCTGGTGACAGGTGTTTGGTACTCAGATGGGCTGGGGACAGGTACTGGGGTACTCAAGAAATGGTGACAGATGCTCGGGTACTCTGATGGGTTGGTGACAGGCGCTTGGGTACTCTGATGGATTGGCGACAGGTACGCCGGTACTCAGATGGGCTGGTGACAAGTACTCAGATACTCTGATGGCCTGGTGACAGCTACTCGGGTACTCTGATGGGCTGGTGACAAGTACTCGGGTACTCTCATGGGATGGTGACAGGTACTTGAGTACTCTGATGGGCTGGTGACAAGTACTCAGGTACTCTCATATGCTGGTGACAGGTACTTGGGTACTCAGATGGGTTGATGACAGGTACTCGGGTACTGTGATGGGCTGGTGACAGGTACTCGGGTACTCAGATGGGTTGCTTACAGGTACTCGGGCACTCAGATGGGCTGGTGACAGGTACTTGGGCACTCAGATGGGTTAATGACAGGTGCTCGGGTACTCTGATGGGCTGGTGACAAGTACTTGGGTGGGCTGGTGACATGTATTTTGGTACTTTGATGGGCTGGTGACAGGTACTTGGTTACTCTGATGGGCTGGTGACAGGTACTCGAGTACTGTGATGGGCTGGTGACAAGTACTCGGGTACTCGGATGGTCTGGTGCCAGGTACTTGGGTACTCAGATGGTCTGGTGCCAAGTACTTGGGTACTCAGATGGGCTAGTGATAGGCACTCGGGTACTCAGATGGGCTAGTGACAGGTACTCAGATGGGCTAGTGACAGGTACTCAGATGGACTGGTGACCGGTACTTTGGTACTCTGATGAGCTGGTGACAGGTACTCAGGTACTCAGAAGGGTTGGTGACAGGTACTCGGGTACTCTGATGGGTTGGTGACAGGTACATGGATACTCTGATGGGCTGGTGACAGGTACTCAGATGGGCTGGTGACAGGTACTCGGGTACTGTGATGGGTTGGTGACAGGTAAACAGGTAATCTGATGGGTTGGCAACAGCTACTCAGGTGCTCTGATGGTCTGGTGACAGGTGTTTGGTACTCAGATGGGCTGGTGACAGTTACTGGGGTACTCTGATGAGATGGTGACAGATGCTCGGGTACTCTGATGGGTTGGTAACAGGCGCTTGGGTATTCTGATGGATTGGCGACAGGTACGCGGGTACTCAGATGGGCTGGTGACAAGTACTCGGGTACTCTGATGGGCTGGTGACAAGTACTCGGGTACTCTCATGGGATGGTGACAGGTACTTGAGTACTCTGATGGACTGTTGACAAGTACTCAGGTACTCTCATGGGCTGGTGACAGGTACTCGGGTACTCAGATGGGTTGATGACAGGTACTCGGTACTCAGATGGGTTGGTTACAGGTACTCGGGTACTCAGATGGGCTGGTGACAGGTACTCAGATGGGTTAATGACAGGTGCTCGGGTGCTGGTGAGCGGCGTGCACGCTGCTGTGTATTGTTGTCGGAAATGACCTGCTGTGATAGGACACAGCCGGTCATGTAGTAAAGAGCCAATTTTATTGGCTCTTTACCCCGATCATGGAAGGCCGGAGTCCCGAGGGACACGGGCGGTCCACGATCACCGCGATGCGGGCCCCTGGGGGCCTGCAAAGCAGCGAAAACAAGTGGACGTCATATGACATCCACTTAGGATGGGGAGTGCACCTTGCCGACGTATAATTACTATACGCCAGTAAGGAAGCAGTTAAGCAGCTATATTTTAGATCCCTAAAGCATTTATATAACAATTTTGCTTCTGTTCGGAAGTCAGAGTCTTGTGTGCAATTCCAGCAGATCCTT
The DNA here is from genome assembly GCA_018402905.1 of Glandirana rugosa. Classification (NCBI taxonomy): domain Eukaryota; kingdom Metazoa; phylum Chordata; class Amphibia; order Anura; family Ranidae; genus Glandirana; species Glandirana rugosa. The sequence continues at coordinate 431,652 of BLSH010538385.1, forward strand.
AAGAATTGGCCTGTTGGGATACCCTTGACCAGGGCTCTCGGGTGATGGCTCATAGCTTCTAGCAACGTATTTGCCTCTGTTGGCTTGCGATACGTTCTGGTTTGAAGCCGTCCCTCTCTACTTTGTATAAGGATGTCAAGAAAAGTAATTTGCTCAAAGTCATGATTGAAGGTAAGGTGGATGTTTCTGTTGTTAACACTTAGATCCTTCATAAAGTGTTCAAGTTCCTCCATGGAGCCCTGCCACAAAACCAGCACATCATTGATGTACCTTAGTCAGAGATCTACATGGCCAAGGTACATCTCAGATGGGAACACGACTTCTTCCTCCCAAAGCCCTAGATTAAGGCACGCGTAGGTGAGTGGCCGCGGAGCTCCCATGGATGTGCCACAGATCTGCCTATAGTAGGTGCCTAGGAATTGAAAATAGTTGTTATGAAGTGTAGCAATTCCACAATTAACTCATTCTGTCTTCCCATTTGTGGATAATATTTCTCCAAAAAATAGGTAGCTGCTGCTAGGTTCCACTCGTGGGGATGGATGTATAAAGGGATTCAACATCGATCCCCACTAGAAGGGTGCTTGGGGGGACCTGGATGTCTTGGATCGTAATCAGCACATCTCTTGTGTCTTGTACATAGGATGCCGCAATTATAGGTCTCCCTGGTGGCTTCTCCAAGCATTTATGGACCTTCAGGACTATATAAATTGTGGGTGTGTTATATTCGGTGACCTTCAGGAATTTGTGTTCTTTTTTCGTAATGAGACTGGCTTCTTGCGCAAACAGTAGCTTTAAATTGAGTTCATTAATCAACTCTGGAAAGAGATTATGGGTAAGTTTCTCATATGTATGATGATCACCCAATTGTTTCCATATTTCACCTTCATAGTAATTTGAGGTCAATAACACTACGTTACCCCCTTTGTCACTTTTCTTAATTATTAGATTGGGGCTTCTTTCAACTCATCAAGAGCGAGTTGTTCCTCAGGGCTGAAATTATTATTTGATCCAGTCTCATTCCAGTTAATCTTGGCCAGGTTGTCCTTTACAAGATCCAAGAAGACACCAAACCATTTGTTTCTCCGGAATTGCAGCATCTTGGTGGATTTAATGGGGAGTTTTCCTTCCCTTTTCCCAGGGCTAGAGGGAGTCTGGGTTGGATTTTCATCATCACTTGAGTCCTCCATCAAAGCCATCAGCGTCTCAAGGGCTTCTCTATCCTGTTCTTCAGTGGAAGATACACCCACAGGATCCTGATTAGTGCCTTGGTGGATCTGTTTAAGGAACACTTTCCGCAAAAAGAGTGTAATGTCCTTATATACTTCAAATTCCCTCATAGGCCTAGTCGGTGAGAAGGAAAGTCCCTTTAATGGCAGCTTTCTGTGTCGATCTAATAAGTTAAATTCGGACAGATTGATAATGGTATTAGCTGTATTAGTAAAATCTGAACCATTCACAGGGCATGCAGAGCTTTCCCTCGCAATTACGCTTATTTTTTGTTTTGGCTCCGTGTGTTGGTCCTGGGGGTTTCCTCCGGATTTAGACCTGTTCTGCGTGTTCCTTTTCGACTTCCATCTATTTCGTCTCCTGTATTTAGTATGACTTTGGTTCGGGTCGTCCCAGCTGGAAATACTTGATCTTCATCTAAAAAAACAACTGATCGGGGTGATCCATCTTCACTTTCAGAGGTATTTGTGGCCCCTGAGATCTTGAACATGTCCATCTTCGGCTTTGATGAGAGTTACTATGTCCTCGTGTTTTGGTGAGGTCAAAGATTTCATCTTTCAGATCTCTCTGGAATTTAAATTGTTTGGTGGTCCGCAGATTTTTCTGATTTCATCTATTTCGGCTTATTGTTCATTGGATTGTATTATTTCCTCTTCTATAATTAACTTCATGACCCGTAGGCCATGATTAATAAATTCCTCTTTCCACTTCTGGAGGAACCTATCTTGGTGCAGGTGTTCCACTGGGATCACTACTTCCATCAAACCCTGTGGGATGATTCCTTTCTCGACGTAGGACACAATGGAAAGAATATCCCACTTTCTATTTAGCTGTTTGAGGGTAAGTTCTTATGCTGTCTAAATAAGGATCTAATAGAGTCTTCACTGGAAGGACCAGTGCTCGTTATATGGGTAGAGAAAGTTTGTTTTATTTCTTCCTCAATGTCATCTGCAAGTACGAACGCCATAAGGAAGGAGCACACTGGTCTAAAAGTACCACCGACGCCGCCTTGAGGACCAGGTCCTGTAATATACAGTGATCGCTGTCCTCACTGCACCACTGTCTAATGTAAATGTATAGCTCATAAGCCCTGAGAGAGATCAAATTGATCAAGCTGATATGACAAAATTGGGGTGATGGCCACAAGCAAATGTGTATTATCATTTGATTGCTGAAGTGTGATTACTCCTGGATGTATGGAACACGGGCAATAGCTGATCTGGAGGTCCCCATTATTGGCAGACAGCCGTGAATGGCGTGCCACCTGAGTGGTTTCCCAGAATACATCTCCAAGCCTGTAGTTAGCATATTCAACATTAATATTATATATTCTGTGTATGATGCTGTTGGGGTGGCGTTAGAGGGTGCTTTTAATGACAACTTTGTCTATTTTCAATGTTTCTATGTCCTCACACTCACTGCTGTCTTAATATTTTAACTGATAATTTTTGTAATAAAGCTCCTGCACTTGTTATACCCCTGATTTATACACCCTTCTCTGAGCCTCCTGGGCTCGCTCCATATGGTCTCGTACCAAGGGCAGCACAGCTGCGATTCGATCCTGCATCAAGGAGATATGCTAGATGATGCTCCTATGAGGGGTGGCCTCTCCTTCCCATGTTTCCTTTGTAACATCTGACAGTCCCCTGGGATATCTACCATACAAGAGTTCAAACGGGGAGTACCCCGTAGACACCTGGGGAACCTCTTGTATGGCAAACATTAGAAATGGCAGCAAAAAACCCCAATCTCTCCCATCTTTATCCACTACATTTTTCAGCATGCTTTTAAGCATTTTATTAAACCTCTCCATGAGTCCGTCTGTTTGGGGGTGGTAGACAGAGGTTCAGAAATGGGAGATTTTGTACAACTTGCACAATTTCTTGGTAACCTTAGGCATAAATGGAGTGCCCTGATCTGTCAAGACCTCTTTAGGGATCCCCACCTGACTAAATACCTGGACCAACTCCGTGGCGATAGCCTTAACGGAGGTGTTCCGCAATAGCGGGTCACATAGTCTAGTATTACTAGAATATGCTGGTGTCCCCAGGCAGACTTTACTACTGGACCCACAAGATCCATACCAATTCTTTCAAATGTCACTTCAGTTATGGGTAGTGGGACAAGGGGACTATGAAAATGGGGTGACGGTGCCAACATTTGGCACTCGGGGCATGATTCGCAGTATTCCTTGGCATCTGCATACAACCCAGGCTAGAAGAATCTCTGGGTTATTTTCTCCCTGGACTTCTCTGTACCCAGATCCCCCCCCATTATATGACCATGGGCCAGGTCCAGCACCATCCTGCGATATGGTTTAGGAAGCACTAGTTGTTCTACCTCACCCTCACCGTGTTTTACCACCTGATACAATAAATAGCTTTTAATAGCCATGTAGGGAAAAGTCATCCAACAATTAGGATCCACAGGTTCCCCATTCACCATCTTAATATTTTCAGATAGCACTGTATGTGATCTATACCCAGTCCTCTTACAGGCCTCATAGACCTTCCTGGCTTCTTTGGCCAGTCTCCAGGTCTGGGGTCCAGAGTCTCATTAATAAACACAGAAGTCTTATTGGTTTTCCCCATGCCCTTGAGTGTTGGACCAGTCTTACCAGATCCGCTGGGGAGCCTTTCACCCCTTGACATACCGAAACGGAGTGCAGATGGGTTCAGCAAGTCCTAAGCAGCCCTGTATCTCTCCAAGGACCACCAGTTGGCTTACATTTTTGGGGTCCCCATGGCTGACCTATTTCCTCAAAGCAGCAGGGAGTGCACAGAGATACCGGTCCATAACTAACCACTCCACAATCTGGGGACCCAGCAAGGTTTCCGGCTGCAACCACTTCCTCATAAGATGGACCAGGTCAAACATTTGGGAGCAGGGTGGCATGTCGATGCGGTAGGTCCACTGATGCCCCTTTGGGCCCGGACTACAATGGTGACCCCTAGGCATGCAAGTATCTCTGCCTTTAAAGTCTCATAGTCCTGGGCTTTATTGGTTTCCAAATCAAAATAAGCCTTTTGGGTTCACCTGTAGAGTTGAGCGAACTTCTAGAAGTCCGGGTTCTGCTGGTTCGGCCGAACTTCAGGACAAAGTCTGGGTTCGGGTCCGGACAGAACCCGAACTTTGTCCCGGACCACATTGAAATCAATGGAGACCCGGACTTTTAGGTACAAAAAATGTTGTAAAATAGTCCTGGAAGGTCCTAGAGAGGTAACTAAAGTTA
>BLSH010538386.1:39607-51741 GCA_018402905.1 Glandirana rugosa
TCCCCCCCCCCCCCCCCCGGAACTTATCCCTGCTCTATACTCTACTAACTTCTCTCTCACATCTTTCTATAGTCTTCTCTTTTATAGACAAACTCTGTCTCTCGGTCCGGGCGGGTCTCCTTCCCAGAGTTACACCCCAGCACCCATTGTACTCCAGCTCGCTCTCTCACTACCACCCCAGCCAAGATGCCCTTTCTAAAGCCTGATACCACTCCTTTATCGCTCAAACTCATTTCTATAAACTCAAAAGGGTTAAACATCCCTGAAAAACATTGCCAATTATTTCAGGAATGCCGCGCCCACATTGTACTACTGCAAGAGACACATTTCCAAACCGGGAAGATTCCGAAATTCTCGAACAAAGATTACCTGATTGCACACCACGCCTCCAACCCTGATTCTAAGACTAAAGGTGTCTCGATCCTCATATCAAAACACCTCCCATTGCACGTGTCCGACAGTCTTTCCGATCCACAAGGCAGATTTCTCTTTCTAAAAGGGAAACTCTACAACAAACCTATCACAATTGCCAATGTGTACACTCCCAACACCAAACAAGTGCCATTCTTCCGTTCAGTCGGAGATCACCTCTCCTCCTTCTCAGAAGGAATTCTAATCCTCGGGAGAGACTTCAATGTCCCCCTAGAGCCTCGTCTAGATACATCCTCAGGCACTACCACTATCCCATATAGGGCTTTAAAACAAATCAAATTACAACTCCATAATCTCTTAGGCCCCTTTCACACTGGGGCTGGCAGGCGGTAGCGGTAAATCCACGCTAGTCTCAGCGGGGATTTAGCACTGTTATAGCGGCGCTACGGCGCCGCTATGCAGGCGGGTGTGCGGCACTTTTAACCCCCCACAAGGGGTTAAAATGGGGTTAAAAGTGCCGGCACTCAGCGCTACTGAGGCGGTGTGCAGCCGCTTCGGCAGCGCTTGCCATTCATTTCAATGGCAGGGGCGGTAGAGGAGCGGTAAATTACCGCTCCCCTCACCGCCCCAAAGATGCTGCTTGCAGGACTTTTTGTAACGTCCTGCTAGCGCACCGCCCCAGTGTGAAAGCACTCAGGGCTTTCACATTGGGGTGGATGGGGGGGACTTTTGAGGCACTTTACAGATGCTATTTTTAGCTAAATAGCGTCTGTAAAACGCTCCAGTGTGAAAGTAGCCTTACTGCATGACTCCTGGAGATTGTTGAATCCCCAAAGCAGAGACTACACTTATTACTCCCATACACACCAAAGGTACTCGAGAATAGACTATCTCTTCATATCGCAGCAAGACCTCCCTTTCCTTAAAAAAGCAACGATCAAGTCCATGACCCTGTCAGATCACCACCCCATCTCCATCACTCTAACCTTCCCTGAAACTCAAACAATGACCAAAATATGGGGACTCAACACCTCCCTATTTAAAGATCCCATGACTGTAAATACATTTCAAGAGACTCTACAGGAATACTTCATACTAAACAACAATGTTGATTCCTCCCCCCTATTTGTTTGGGAGGCACATAACTGTGTAATTGAGTACATGATTTAACTCAAGCCAGAGCCCAACTGAAGGAAGAATTGGGCAATATCAGCAAAAGACAGTATATCCTTAGACACAAGATATATTATGAGCAAGGAAACAAAAATGGCAAACTCTTAGCTAAAGCAATACAGGAAAAAAAGTCCAAATCGACAATCCACCAGATCAGGGACAAACACAACAAAATTCACGCTTCCAACCAAGAAATTGTTGCCCAATTTGAAGGATTCTACCGAGATCTCTACAACATCTCCCCCAATCAGGCACGCCCATATAATAACTCAGCTCGATCTGAATTACTTAAAAAATTCCTTTCCCAGTATGGGGGTGCCAAGATTTCCCCCACTGCAGCCCAGAGTTTAAATACGCCCCTCTCAGAGGCTGAATTTGACAGAGCCCTAAAAGACATGAAAGTGGGGAAATCGCCGGGCCTGGACGGATTCCCCCTACAATACTACAAAACATTTGCAGACATCCTGAAACCTCAATTTATCGAGGCCTTTAGAACCCTATCCCAACACAAACCAATACCACCCCATCTCCTAGAAGCTCACATAACAGTGATTCCCAAGGAGGATAAGGACCCAGAAATAGTTTCAAACTACCGCCCCATTTCCCTTATAAATGTAGACGCGAAAATATACGCGAAAATCTTGGCCAACCGTCTCCTCCCCCTTCTCCCCTCCCTGATCTCTCTAGGCCAGGTGGGATTTATCCCGGGTAGAGAGGGGAGAGACGATACAACCAAAGCCCTTAATATCCATAATTGGCTAGCAAAAAATTAGTTCCCGGGGTTCTTCCTCTCATTAGATGCCGAGAAGGCTTTCAACAGAGTGGCCTGGGACTACTTGGCCAGTGTACTAGACTCAATAGGCCTCCCAGATATCATGCTAGCATACATTGGTGCGTTGTACTCCATGCCAACTGCTAGGGTCCGTGCGAATGGCCACCTGTCGAACGCCTTCACTCTACATAATGGCACTCTGCAGGGTTGCCCCCTCTCCCCCCTTCTCTTCGTTCTCACCATGGAGCCCCTGCTAAACCACATCCACCTTAATCAAGACATTAAAGGTATATCTATCAAAGACCGCACCTTTAAGATCACTGCATTTGCAGATGACTTACTACTCTTTCTCTCTGATCCCCACACTACTATACCCAACCTTTTAAAAGTCCTAACAGATTTCCAACCCATTTCCAATCTCAAAATAAATCACTCCAAATCCAATGCTATAAACATCACCTTGCCCCCAGAGGTTACTATGCAATGTCAAGAAAACTTCCCCTTCAACTGGGCTAAGGACCACATCTCCTACTTAGGAATCAATATTACGAGATCTCTTTCAAATTTGTATCAGGCCAACTTTGAACCTACACTTAGAATGACAAAAGAAGATCTTAAAAGATGGAATTCACTCAATATCTCTTAGTTTGGCAGGGCTTCCCTGCTTAAAATGACAATCTTGCCGCGTTTCCTATACTTATTTCAGACAATCCCGATTGCACTACCTACAACCTTCTTTTCATCCTTCCGCAAGATGTGTGCTCTTGCTTCATTTGGAGACACAAACCCTCAAGAATTAAATTTGACTGTCTCATCCTTCACAAACACAAGGGTGGAATCGCCCTCCCAGACCTGCGGCGCTACTACTGGGCGGTCCACCTGTCACGTATAGTGGATTGGAGTATACACTATTCTATAAAAGATTGGGTCTCCCTTGAGCAACTAGTCTCTCCCCAAAATTTAAAAACGCTCCCCTGGATAAAGCCAAAATACATCTCCCACCAAATAAAATCTCACCGCTATTAGGCCCCACACTAGCAATCTTCCATTCTTCCGCCAACTAACTGAATTTGAAGCACTGGATAGGACCCCTTACACCTTTGAGGTCAAACCCAGACTTCCCTCCTGGGAACCAGGACTCCTTTCTTTCTTCTATTTGGCAGAACGAAGATCCCCGTATTAAGCACTTCCTCAATAGGGGGTAAATCCTAACCCTGGAGGAATTGAACACTAAATTAGCCCCTTGCCGAATTCCAAGGTGGTCATACCTCCAAATCTCACATTATATTTCCAAACCAGAATCCCCAGACCAATGGCCCAGAGAGCTCTCTATTCTGGAGCACCTGTGCACCCAGAGCTCCCCTCAAAGACACCTGATATCCACTCTATACATGTCCTTATTTGGGAATATGTCGGCTTTCTCCAGCAATGCCTTCTTAGCTTGGCAAAAAGATCTGGACTTAGACTTGTCGGACCGTGACTGGGAAAGAATATGCTCCCATACACACAGGGGTTCCCTCAACGTTGCCACTCAAGAATGTGGATATAAAATACTATCCAGGTGGTATAGAACCCCTGAAATCATCAACAAGTTTGCTCCCCAAATTCCTAACAAGTGTTGGAGATGCGGAGCGAATGAAGGATCGATTTTCCACATATGGTGGTCATGCCACTTAATACAGCCTTTCTGGAAGGGAGTACACAAATCCATCACCACAATCAACTCAGAACCCCTGGAATTCTCTCCCGCAATATATTTGATACATCATATGCCCACCCCTCAAAAAAGATACCATAGGTCTTTAACTATGTTTCTTATCAATGCAGCCAGACAATGTATCCCGTGCCATTGGCGTTCGACGACGACACCATTGATTAAGGAGTGGTATCACAGAGTTAACAAAATCGAAAAAATTGAAGAACTCATTAGCATAGCAGCTGAAAGGATTAAACAGTTCTCTAAAACCTGGTTTAACTGGTTACAATTCAAATCTTCAACAGGCTACCTCGATACACAAAATCAAAACATAAACACACCCTCAGTCCCCTAACTGGTGTCCCCCTTCTTCTAAAAGTGGTTCCCTGACCCACATGTAAGGAAGCTGGGGACCACCCAAAATACCACTGTAAATTCATCCCTGTGATGGGTCACTCACTAGTTTCTCAAAACATGCTTTCCCTCTAGGCTGGGGGGGGGGCGGGTGACCCGCCGGACGAAGAAGCCAAACTCTTCCTCTTCTCTTCTTTCTTCTATGTCTCTTCCTCTATAACATCTCTCTGTTTTCCTGATCTTCCCCGCTCTCCATCTCCAATATCTCTCTCTTTACATCCTATTTAATCAATTATACAATAAGGAATCACCGGTTCATCTACACAAAATACACAGAGACACAGTAACTTACCGTTAGGCTCTTCAGACAGTTGATACAGACTTTGCTAGAAATGTTTTTTCTCATTACTCAATTTTCTTTTTCTTAGTGGCCTTTTACTCTCTAAAGTAAACACTTGTAGTAACATGTCATTTTTATGTGTGCCACCTCTTTCATGACAATGTTGACTTTAATGCTTTATCATTCCCCCAGCCAGCTAATTGGTTAACTCACCTCGAGCTTCTTACCTGTACATTGATCTCTGTAATATATTTTATACGACCGGTTGTAAACACCTGTAATGTTGTTTCTCAAATAATACTTTATGAAAAAAAAAAAAGAAACTTAAACTTTGACTTCGACCTGGAACCATCCGTAAACTTTGAACCACATTCACAGTGCCACATCGCATTTAGGTGAAACCAACTTTTCTACGACAACCATCTTTTCTCTCTTTAGGACATGCCCAGCATGCCCAAATCTTACCCAGACTTTAGGAGAACCAATTAACCAATGTTCTAATGACCATAAGCCTGATTTCACTGTCTTAACGCCAGATAATAACTTCTCTTCAACAACTTCAAAGTATGATGTATACATTTCAAATGTAATATCATGTCACCTGTAATATGTATTTCTGTAATACACCCCTTCTTGCTTGTAAACCATTTTTCCTCTAATTAAAACTTATGGAAAAAAAAAAAAAACAACAAACAAGGAGGTCAATAATTGACATTTATTTTGCAAGCATAAAAACACAATTATATACACACATTCAGTTCCTACCTTTTAAATATTAAAACGAAAAATGGTGAATGACAAAAATAAAAACCCTTAGGTTGGAACAGCCCTGCTCATAGGAGCTTACAATCTAAAATAGTTAGAAACCTTACAGTGGACACCAACACACATCACATTTTGAACAGCAAAATTGAGAAAACTTAGTCATTATAACAAAGCTTCACAACTTAATCTTAAGAACATATTCTAACACCCACCGGCACACCAAATTCTACACACATACATTGGTTAGTCTGTTCAGTTATAAGCTGCATTTCCATGTACATGATTAAGCAATGAGATCAAACAATCAGCAGATACTCCCAAACTAGGAATGCATGGTAAAGCATAAACAATACACACAACAATTGACAGAATCACCACAGAAAACCACTTTTCGTTTCAATATTTTTTATTAGGTTATAAACAATAGCAATACAGAGAGTATGACAGTAGCAAGTCAGAGTACAATCACATTACAAAAGAGGTCTAGAGGTGAATGTAGTAGTCTAACAGCATTTTTCTACCTAGAACGTTCAGAGCCATAGTGTAGCGCCTGATCATAAACGAGCCTCAGGTCCCTGCCATCCAACACCCCCAATGGGAGCTAACTGTGCTGAAGGGCAGGGACGATAGGAGGAAATAGCTGAGGACCAGAGAAGAAAAAAACATTATCAAACACGTTAACAGGTAGAGATTGGGCTCAGAAATAATGTTGTTTTAGGTGGATTGTTATAGGAAGGAGGGAGCAGTGTGGAGATAGAGCAGAGTGAGAAAGGAGAGGGAGGGGAGGAAGGAGAAATGCTGGTCTCGGAGGGGGTTGAGTTACGTGTACTTATATGTATTGTACCACCATACCCAGGGGTCCCATAGATGGGCAAGTTTGAGGTAAGCTCTCCGATCTGCCTCCAGGGTCATTTCGTAGGTGTGGTGAGACTGTATTTGTTCGATTACCATTTCTAAAGGAGGAGGAGATGGGCTTTTCCATAGCTTAGTGATATTTTGTCTAGCCGCTAGAAGAACATGGGTGACAATTTTGTGGAAGGTGTGCGGAAACTCTTCTATGTTGAGATTGAGAAGGCCTAGTGCGGGGGGGTTGTTGGGGGATATTCCAGTGATTTCATGGATAATTCGAAATATTCCAGCACCAGCATTTTTGGTTCATGCAGCAGGCAGAAGCATGCTGGCAATAAGTCCTACAGGCAGCAGGCAGAAGTAGGGCCTCTGTAAGGACAGAATGGGGACAGGGGTAGAGGATTCTCCCACCCAATCTCTTTGAAGCCTCCGAGTCTCCAGACCCTAATCTGGCAGAGAGAAATCAAAAACAATGTTTTCTTCTTCCAGAAAAAAAACATTCTGGAGCCCCTTACATATGTGAGACCCCTGTGTTGTGAATCATCCCACTGCTCCAGTTGCAGGGTACAAGATCAGTCCAAGAGGCAGGCAAAAAACATGGTCAAACAGTCCAAGGTCAGTTCCAGATCAGGCAAAAGTATGTACAAAATCAGTAGGCAGAAGCGTGGTTGAATAACAGTCCAGGGTCAGTTCCAGATCAGGCAGAAGTATGTACAAAATCGGTAGGCCTAAGCATGGTCGCATAACAAGCCAGGGTCAGTTCCAGAGCCGGCAGTGGTATAAGGGGTGCGAACTGGCAAAAAGAACTGAGGAATCAATAATTGACTAGGGTGTGATAATGCTGGAAGCAGTCACCTATGCATAGACCTGGTTGGGAAGGGCACTGGGCACAATGATAAGTGGTGTCTCTTCTAACTTCTGTACTAGAGCACAGCCGGCATTTTTTCTGGCGTTTTTGGCCTGTTGATCTGGGAGGTATTTTATCAGAGAAATGTCGCTCGGAGAATCTACTACACACATCGGATCTAATATTTTCTGGCTGGCCGGTATAGAAGTGTGGTGATGATATCCTCCTGGTAGCCAAGGAAGGGTTTGGGGTTTACTGTGGAATTTTGATATATGACATAAGTATTGTATATGGCCAAATGAAAAAAAATAGAGGGCAACTTTTTTATACCAGTGGTATGTTCTTCTCATAGATAAATAGGGTTCCAACATTTGATCATTTAGGTTGACTCCTTCCATGTACAAATTGTAATCGTAGATACAGGTGGGTTTCTGTATTGGGCCATTTCTTCTGGGGATCTCTACCAATGAATTGTTATGTATATATGATAACATATACACATCCCTTCTGTCCCTCCACTTCACAGCCAGAATTTCCTCATTCCGCAGACTCACCGTCTCTCCTTTTCCAAGCCTCATGTTGATGAGTCTTTGAGGAAAGCTCATCCAATTTTTTTCTGGCTGTGCCACAAGCTGGTGTACTCTTCCTGTAGAGGTTCCGGAACAGGGGTAAACTGGTATAAAAATTATTCACATACAGGTGGTAGCCTTTGTCCAGGAGTGGGTAAATTAGTTGCCAAACAATTTTACCGCTTGTACCTAAATATTCTGGGCAATTAGGGGGATTCAGCTGGGAGTCTTTCCCTTTATAGATTTTGAAGGTGTAAACGTAGCCCTTGGTTCGGTCGCACAATTTATGTACCTTCACCCCATAGCGGCCCTTTTACTGGGGATATATTGTTTCATTCCCAGCCTTCCGCACAATTTCACCAGGGATTCATCCCTGGTGAAAGGGACTGGTCTGGGGTAAATAATTGGGGGAATAGTTCAGAAAAATTATTGAGAATTGGGCGAATCTTATAAAGCCGGTCATAATTTGGGGCATTTCGGGGAGGGCACTGGGTATTATCGCTAAAATGGAGAAATCTCATGATCATGCGAAATCTTTTACCGGGCATTATTATTAAGAAGACCGGCATGTGGTAGATGGGGTGGATGGACTAGTAGGAGCAGAGTTCATTTTTGTTGTTAAGTCCCATGCAGAACGTGAGGCCCAAAAAGTTTTGAACTCTTCCACTGTTACGTCTCTCCACTCAAAGGGATGGGAATAATATGAGTTTGGGTTATCCTGGATAAATTGCTGTGCATATAGGTTCCAATGGGCCACCATGGATTGCAGCATGTCCTCCATAAAAATCAAATCAAAAAAATGAATGGGAGAGAAATTTTCTGTGTCCACCTGGACTCCTGGTTGGGCAGTAAAAGGGGGAATCTTAGCTTCTCCTGAATTAGGAGGAAGACACAAGGGGTTCTGGAGTGAGTAGCTAAGGCCGGCATGGGACCTAACCCTTTGAGGCAGGGGTACAGCGGTGCTGGTGGATGGCACTGGGGTGCAGGTGGATGGCACTGGGGTGCTGGTGGACAGGGCCGCTGATAGGGGGGTACAGCCAGCACCCAGGGGGGCCCACAAAGGGGGGATTAGTGACAAATGACAATTGTTTCTCTTTTCCTGCAGCAGATGAAAGGTGCTCTCCTTCCCTCTCCCTTGCTACAAGCTTTTATGTGATAGGAAAGAGACAGTCTTCCCTCACTAATTCCCTTCCCTGTGTGGGCCCCCCTCCTCTCAGCACTGGAGTTTGTTATCTTTAATTTAGGCTCCATTGCACACTGGCTTAAAAAAACATTGCTTCTACAGAAGTTTAGCGTTTTGCCTGTAGAAGCAGCTCAATGTTATCCTATGTGTTCATACACATTAGGACGATTAGGCATATTTTAAGCTCAACGTTTAAGAGACAGAAAAAAAAACCCTTCTGGTTCTCCTAAACTTGTCTAAACTTTGTACAAAAAATGTTCTATATGAGATTTTTTTTCTGCCAATTGAACTGGAGTTTTTTTTAAGCCCAGTGTGCATGGAGCTTAACTTTTTTTCTCCCTCTGTCCCTCTGATCCCGGAGCCTGTATATTTTTTTCATCTCATCTTTATCTTTATTTATTAACTCAGTTTTATCTTTTAGATTCAGCAGGCATACTGTGAGTTATGCTGTACTTGTGTCTGCTAATAGTTTTATTGTATTTTTAGCAAAATAATACTTTCCTGGGGGGGGGGGCTGTCAAATAATCTTTACGGGGCTCTGCAATTTCTATCAGCAGCCCTGCTGGTGGATGGCACAGCAGTTCTGGTGGATGGCACTGGGGTGCTGGTGGATGGCACAGCGGTGCTGGTGGATGGTATTGCCTCCTTACCAACGTTCCTTTGTTTGGCGGGCGGACAATATTCCTCATCTGAGTCCAGCTCTGATTCGCTACTTGAGACCGGATCATAGGTCATATCAGACTCAGGCTCAGACTCAGAGGAACTTGCAGGAGAGAGCTCCCTGTTGCTCTCCTCTGCCGCAAGAATAGTGTAGGCCTCCTCAAGAAAAAAATATCTTTTTGCTATTGTTGCAGCACTAATTGACACTGATGATACGTATGGCACTAATGAGGTGATGGGCACTTATGGCACGGATGGGACAGATGTCAGGTAGCACTGATGACAGGTCAGGTGGCACTGATATGTGGCACTGAGAACAGGTTAGGTGGAACTGATATGTGGCACTGATGACAGGTCAGGTGGCACTGATGACAGGTAACACTGATGGCACTGACAGGTGGCACTGACATGTGGCACTGATGACAGGTCAGGTGGCACTGATGACAGGTCAGGTGGCACTTTATGACAAGTTGCACTGATGACACTTGATGACACTGACAGGTGGCACTGATGATATGTGGCACTGACAGGTGGCACTGACATGTGGCACTGATGACAGGTCAGGTGGCACTGACACGTGACACTGATGACAGGTCAAGTGGCACTGACATGTGGCACTGATGACAGGTCAGGTGGCACTTTATGACACGTAGCACTGATGACACTTTGATGACACCTGACACTTGATGGCACTGACAGGTGGCACTGATGATATGTGGCACAGACATGTGGCACTGACAGGTCAGGTGGCACTGACACGTGGCACTGACGACAGGTCAGGTGGCACTGATGACAGGTCAGGTGGCACTTTATGACACATGACACTGATGACACTTGATGGCACTGACAGGTGGCACTGATGATATGTGGCACTGACAGGTGCCACTGACACATGGCACTGATGACAGGTCAGGTGGCACTGACACGTGACACTGATGACAGCTCAGGTGGCACTGACACGTGGCACTGATGACAGGTCAGGTGGCACTGACACGTGGCACTGATGACAGGTCAGGTGGCACTTTATGACACTTAGCACTGATGACACTTTGATGACACATGACACTTGATGGCACTAATAGGTGGCACTGATGATACATGGCACTGACAGGTGGCACTGATAGGTGGCACTGATATGTGGCACTGACGGGTGGTACTGACAGTTGGCACTATGATGGGCACAGTAATGACTACAGTGTTCCACAACTCACAGAGGCAACGGCAGCATGGATCGATCAATCTTCCTCACATAGCGGTGTCTGTGTGAGGAGAGAAGGCAGGCAATGAGAGATGATCTCATATGTTTACATTTGAGATCATCTCTCATTGGACCCGCCGATCGCGTGGTAAACAGCCGCTGTGATTGGCCATTTACCACTATCTGTGATTGGCTGTGTCCAAAGGACACAGCGATCACAGATATTCCCGGCCGTGCGCCAACAATTGCGGGCTGGGAGCGCGCAAAGGGGCGGATGTCCATGGATGTCTGCCAGGCAATTCAGGTCTGCGCTGTATTATTATTATTATACAGGATTTATATAGCGCCAGCAGTTTGCGCAGCGCTTTACAAAAATGAAGGCAGACTGTACAGTTACATCACAATTTGGTACAAGGGGAATCAGAGGGCCCTGCTGTAGCCATCTTTTGGCTATAGCGGGGATCTGAATTGGTTAAAAATGGTGTCATTTGGGGGGGGGGGGGTTCTACTGCCCTTCCATTATAGCACCTCAGGAAAGGAGATGGGCAGTCATAAAATAAAAGCTGTGTAAATTCCAGAAAATGTACCCTAGTAATGCTGTATATTTATTGGTTTACTATAACTTTTAAGCAAACCAATAAATATACACTTATTGACTTTTTTACATGTGAAATGTGGCTGAATTCATTTTGGCAAAAACGTATGACTAAAATTGAGTTTGTTATATATTTTTTTAATAACAACAAAGTTAAAAATATAATTTTTTTCAAAATTTTCATTTTTTTCGCTTATATCGCAAAAGAAAAAAAATGCAGAGGTGATCAAATACCACCAAAAGAAAGCTCTATTTATGGGAAAAAAAGGACGACGCAAATTTGGTTTGGGTACAGTATTGCATGACTGCGCAATTACTAGTTAAACAGCACAGTGCCAAATTATAAAAAGTGTTCTGGTCATTAAGGGGGTAAGCTGCTCCTGGGCTGAAGTGGTTAAGGAAAATTTCAAGCAATATCAATAGTTCTGGTGATGCAGCTCCCACTCATCAAAACATCTCTGAACAGACACCAAACAGTAGTTTAACTGCTTTCTGCATGGCCTATAGTAAATTGACAGCTGTATGGAAGCTTTGCCATTTTGAGTGGATGTCATATTACGCTCTCCCAGGATTGCGCCCTGTGCGCGCCCCACAAGCCACCCTGTGTTGTAATTAGAGTTGAGCTAACCCAGACTGTAATGTTCGGGTCCGTACCGAACTTTGGGGTGTCCGGGACACGGACCCGAACACGGACATTTCAAAAAACGTTTGGGTTCGGGTTCTGGTAGTTGATCACTATAACGAACTTTAAAAGGAATTGG
>BLSH010538386.1:60361-74013 GCA_018402905.1 Glandirana rugosa
TTTTTTCGATCGCTTCTCACGTTACAACTACAACAACACGTGGAACTGTGTTTACTAAACAGGGTCTTACTACACGTAAGACACGTCTTATCTCTCTTGTAAAGTTCAATGTCCGACCACCGGGTAGCATCATGACTAACATAACCAAAACCTTCAGCTTTGCACCAATTCTTTAACCAAACATTGAACTCTGCTATCCGAAGTACTTTCTTGTGTTGTCCATTATGCACAGGTAAGACCTCTGAAAATGTAACAGTACACCCTAACTGTTGAAGATCCTGGCCCAAATTCTGAAAATCCTTCTGCACAGAATGCACATCATTCTGGGACAAATCATTTGTGTCAAGGTGCACAACAACATCAACATTGCACTCTTCGCTAGCTTTTTTGACAATTCTTACAATGCGCCCCTTATCTCTCCTAACAGTAGCACCAGGCAAACACCTAACTTCCTTTGACACTTCCACATGATTTCCTATAGCAACACCTCTTACAATTGAATCACCAATAAGAAGATGACTTCTCCTTTTAGGAGCCTTATCCACAACTCTTGCCTGGTGAGCAGCCTCAGATAAAACAATTACTTTTGGAATTGCATTTTTTTTTCTCAAGCTCCTCCATATCTTAATACTCTCACCGCCAATAATCCCCTGCCTCCAGAAGCCCTTCTAGTGCATATTGCAGTTATACAAAGCGGGGAAAGACCCCCAATCCTGTCCGAACTATAGACCCATCTCCCTGTTGAACGTGGATACTAAAATCCTGGCTAAATTGCTAGCCCTGCGCCTCCAGAATCGTGTGAGAGACTTGGTACATTTGGACCAAACAGGCTTCATGGTTGGCCGGGAGGCTAGGGACAACACGATCGGGACCCTTCTTGTCCTACATTGGGCGCAGAATGGTCCGGATCGACGTCCGTGTGTCGTGGTTTCCATGGATGCCAAGAAAGCCTTTGACAGGGTAGATTGGGTCTATATGTTCTCAGTGTTGCGTGGACTGGGATTGGGGGATCGAATGTTGGGATGGATACACTCCTTGTACGGGCAGACAGTGGCCCGAGTCAAAGTCAATGGGGTCCTTTCCGAGCCCCTGGAGATACAGAATGGGACCAGGCAGGGGTGTCCGCTGTCGCCCCTTTTATTTGCCCTTGTGTTGGAACCATTCCTCTGCACGATAAGAGCTAATAATGACATCTCCGGGGTCACCATAGGAACTACGGAGCACAAGCTGTCGGCTTACGCCGACGACTTGTTGTTCTACTTATCGAAGCCTGTAGTTGCCCTCCCAGTGCTGTTATCGGAAGTTCGTAAATTTGGGCGCATTTCAAATTTCAAAATAAATTATGATAAATCGGAGCTCCTGCAGATACGAGTCCCACCCGAGATGGCGAAATCACTGCAGCAATCCTTTCCCCTTCGATGGTGTATGCACTCACTCCCATATCTAGGGACTCACATCTCCCCTGACTGGAGTCTCCTCTATAACCTCAATTATGGGAAACTGCTGACCGGGATCATACATGACCTCCGTACGTGGCGCGACCTGCCCCTGACCTGGTTTGGGACAATCAGTGCCCTAAAGATGACAGTACTACCAAGAATAATATACCTACTATATACGATACCTATAAGTTTGTGAACTTTGGCAGGGCAAAAAACCTAGACTATCCCATGACCTCCTATGTAGATCTAAAGCAGAGGGAGGACTTGGCCTGCCAGACATCAACTCAGACATCTAAAGCCATGTCCTTAGTGCGAATACTAAATTGGCACCACAACGTCTCGACCAAGGCATGGGTTAGGTTAGAAAAGACGATGGCAGGTAGGAACCTAGCAGGAGCCCCTTGGGTCCCGGCAGGATACAGGGGACTGTCGGACTGGACCTCTCCCCTGACCAAAGCAACTCTGGACATATGGGACAGACTTAATAAACTGAAACTTAGGGGGATTCCCTTGGTTCCCCCCGGGGGAGGAGGGGGGCTTTTTTGGTCCATGGAACCGAGAGGGTGGGAACCCATGCGCAAGATTTGCCCCACAGGGTACCTTGCTAAATCTGTCCACCATTCAGTCCACTTTTGGGACAATGCCGTTCGCGGCACAGACAGCTTACGAGTTTTTTTCGATCGCTAGATCCTCCACTGCGACCAGCACACAGTATAACGCCGTTCGAATCCCTATGTACCGAACTCCCTGACCCCGCCCACTTACTCTCACAAATGTATAAACTGACCCGAAACGCACACCCGACTGGGACGCCATATTATGTTAGGGAATGGGAGAGAGAATTCGGCCAAGAATTCACAACACCCCAAGTGCAACGACTTCTCCAATTCACCCACTCCTCATTGATTAGCTCCCGTATACAAGAATCATCTTTCAAATTTCTATCTAGATGGTACAGGACCCCGTCTAAACTGCAGCAAATATTCCCCCATACTGATGGTAAATGCTGGAGAGGTTGTGGGCAACGGGGCACATTTCTCCACATCTGGTGGAACTGCCCCCAGATTAAACCATTCTGGGAAGCTATTGCACCCTGGATAGAGAAGACAACCCTAAGGAACATTGAGTTCAGCCCACTGCACTACCTGTTTCATGGCTCTCCCTCGTCCGCTAAACAATATAAACGAAGTGTTACACCTCACTTACTTAACGCAGCCAAAACTATCATACCTAGGTTCTGGAAACAGACAACCTGCCCAACTTTTGCAGACTGGAAAAAAGAAGTAGATTGCATTATGGAGGCAGAGTGTTGGATACTCGAGACTAAGGGTCAACACGACAGGTTCCAGGACACATGGTCTGGCTGGAGATATTATTCTTATGAGATGCCCACAGACTGAACGGCACTGTGCTTAGATTAAACAGAACAAGTGACTTTGACGTCCAACACAATGAGACACCCCTGGACACACAGATCGACCACTCCTATTACTCCTCTCTCTTTCTCGTCTTATCTTTCTTTGACCTTAATTCTAACTTTCCTATCTGTTTCTATCTAACTATACCCGACTACACCATAGAATACGGGGTGTTCCACCCATTAGACAATGTTAGTTCCAGCTCAGGTTGGCTCCGAGTTCAGTGTAATTGCCACTCTCAATAGCGGAGGACACGGGATGAGGACCTGCAGTGGGGTTGGGGGTGGTGCGCCCGGGCCGGCGGCCGGGCTGGCCCCCCTGATCTTCCGCGCCCAGGAGATAGATGGCGTGGGGTCGGGGGGCGGCTCGGGGCGGGCGCGGGGGGCACCGTCCCAGTAGGGGGAATTCATCCATGTGTTTGTTTTATCATTCTTACATACTGTGTATAACAAACAAAGAATTGTCACATATACCTGAATGGAACAATGCACAATTTAATTTGTATTGTCGGATGTTTACCAATAAAAAATTTCTATTACAAAAAAAAAAAGCTTTTTGCAGACTTCCGGTTCCGGCGCCGCATGGAGAGGAGCTAGGTGATCTCAGCTCCCACCACTCTCCCCAGAATACAGCGTTTTAAGCCTGCACAGCCCGAGGCAATCCTTTCCCTATCTACTGCCCGTGGAGGGGGACAACATGGACTGCTTTGTGGAGCGATCGCCCACTGCTCGGCCGCCCGCGGCGCCGAACAAGGACCGAGGGGACAGCTCGCAGCCCGCGGCCAATATGGTGCCAATTCGTTCCACGACCGACTGGGCCGCGGACGCACGATCGGACTCCACGTTCGGTCGTGCAGACCCTTCGCTCAACGCTCCACGTTCGGAGTCCACGAACGTTTGTTCGGACCCAACGATCTCTACTGGAATGCTTCGTTCGGATCCTTTGTTCGCTCCACTGCCAACAGAGAACTTGCCTTCTACACAGCCAGAACCAACCTCCACAGCTGGTATAGCACAGGCAGTGGTTCAACTCCTCACCCCAATGCTAACTGAAGGCGTAAATAAGGCGGTCTACAGAGGGCTCGAACAACTGCATAGAGACCTACAGCAACAGACCCTCAGACTAGATCATGCGGAAGAGCGAATCGCCACCATGGAGGACATCACCACCGCATTATCGGCCTCGGTGGCCAAACTATTGACCCTCCAAAAAGACCTGCAGGAGAAAGTTGATGACCTGGAGAACAGGTCTAGACGCAACAATTTGCGCATTGTAGGCCTGCCCGAGTCGGTCCCACACTCCTCCTTGGCCACTCTCTGCTCCATCACTATCCCTGAACAGTTGGGACTGCGCACCCCTTGCGTTGTAGAAAGGGCACATCGCATTGGACAATTGTCTGACACACGTTCCAAACCCAGGCCAGTAATTGTCAAATACCTCAATTATACCGACAAGCAGGCGATACTCCAACGTTTCCAAAGGGAACGCAAGCTGACCTTTGAGAACGAACAGCTCCTAGTCTTTGCAGACTACTCTGTCGAGGTCATGAACAAACGCAAGGCTTTCGCGACGGTGTGCTCCACCCTACACGCTAATAAGATCAAGTTCAGCCTGACCTATCCGGCTATTCTCTACATTCAAATGCCTGCTGGAGAAAGACTGTCCTTTGATTCACCCCTGGAAGCGGAGCGATACATCGCCGACACGATCCAGTCGGACATGGAACAGGAAGCCCCTGCCTCCCCTCAGGGCTCGCCTCTCCCCAGGAAATCTACTCTATCATCCAGTCGCCAACAGCCAAGTCCAAAGAAGCCCCCAGTTAAGAGGGTGAGATTCGGTCCCGCGAAAAAGAAAATCTTACGCAAATAAAACCAGGCGCTTCCAGACTCTGCAAACCTCTACAAAATGCAAGGTGAGACTGGCCCACGCCCTGTTATTGCTCCCAGACCCCATAGACCGAGTCGGAGCATGGACACACAGCTCTCCATATAGTACTAAGTGCATCCAGTTGGCACGTTGGTCTTGAGGTCCAGGCACCCTTTGTCAATGTTGTTCTGTAAAAATGCCCGGCCCGAGACGTCCTGTTGTATGTGCGCTATTATTCCTGATCTTTAAAAATCTTAGTCCTAAAGATACCTACTCCAACTAGGCCCCTCCGACCGACCCCTCCCCCTGGTCCTGTATTATTTACCTCCAACTACATTTCCCTACATTTTGTCTTTTATCGTCCTTCCTCCTATCCCCCTCTCCTTCTCACCCTTCCCTTTACCTGGTTCCCTCTTTCTCCTCCTCAGAGCTTGACTCATCTAGCCACCACGGGAAGATCTACTAGGCAGGGGCCTTGGTGGGTTGTGCTCCGTGGGGAAGAAAGTGAAGTCACGGAAATGTTTTGGGGGTCTCACCCCCCTATCTGCTATAGTTTTGTTATCTAGGTCAGATAGGCCTATGTGTTATCTGAATGCTTTTACTTTGACAGTTCTGCTAGAAACCTTTGTCGATCCTATGATTTCTTTCCAGCTAGAAGCCATCTTTGCCTTAGACATACTTTCGCTAGGAGTACCTCTTAATACATGCATGCTACAGCTATGGCGTCCCCAGGTTCTGGGGATCACATAACAATTGTGTCTGGGAATGTCAAGGGGCTATGCTCTCCCCACAAGCGCATGCAAGTTCTACGGCACCTGAGATGCTTGAGGGCAGACGTAGCACTACTGCAGGAAACACACCTTGGAGCGGATGATCTGTCCCGGCTCTGTAAGCTGTGGGTGGGTAAGGCTTTTGGCTCCCCGGCAGTGGGGAGCAAGGCGGGAGTGGTAACCCTACTCCACAAGAATTTTTCCCATATAGTTTGCTCGATCGACAGTGACACGGCGGGCCGCAGGATTACCCTACACTTAACGGTTGCTGATCGTGATATCGCTCTTTCTAATGTGTATGCCATTAATTCACCGGGACAACCCTTTTTCCAGGACCTTACCTCCTGGGTTTCGCAAATCCCAGAACCCCTTCACCTCATTGGAGGCGACTTCAATACTGTCATGCACTCGATTGAGGACCGCTCCCCAGGGCCGGAAAAGAAAACCGGTTCGACGGGCATCACCACCCCCTTAGCTCAGTCGATGGAACTACTTCATATGACCGACGCATGGCGCACGGCGCATCCTATAGACAGGGACTTCACCTACTTCTCCCCTCCACACCACTCGTTCTCTCGCATCGACTATTTTTTTCTGTTCCCCGGGCCTACTACCTCTCATCTCCGCCACCTCCATAGAAGCTATGGCGATCTCTGACCATTCCCCCATAACCATAGAGATTGCAGGGCTGCTAGCCCCCCGGCTCTCGCAGACCTGGAGATTTCCCACCTATCTGGCCGACAATGAAGGACTTAAATGCTCTCTCCAAGCGGCCTGGGTTGAATATTCCGAAGCTAACCAAGCACATCTATCCTCCCCCAATCTATTTTGGGAGGCGGGAAAAGCTTTTCTCAGAGGGCACATCATCTCATTCGCAGCTCACTACAAAAAGATAGCGCACACAAATTATTTACAAGCCAGCGAGGCTCTCCGCCAGGCACACGACAAATTGCTGATATCTCGCACTCCAGCTAATATTCAGGACTGGCAATTAGCTAAACAAACATTCGACCACTGGTCCGCGAAACATGAAAGCACTAAACACTCCTATTCAACGCTTATGTTTCATAAACATGGCAGCAAAGCAGGCAAACTGCTGTTCTAGACGCCTTAACCCCACATTCATTGGAGCGCTGCGAGACTCGAATGGGAACATTGCTAAGAAGCCATCTGAGATCAGCTCCCTTCTCACCCGCTTTTTCTCCTCCCTCTACGCGGAGGACCCCATCTCTACGCGGAGGACCCCATCGACCCGATAAAAGCCTCTGACTTCCTTGCAGGGATAGATCTTCCCACTTTATCCCCCACACAGCTGGAACTGCTGAACGCCCCCATTACCCTTGAAGATGTACGCACCACAATTAAAACTCTCGCAACCGGGAAATCCCCAGGACCCGACGGACTGTCCGCAGAGTTCTATAAACTCACAGCAGAGTTTATTCCGGACACTCTCACCCAAGTTTTTAGCTCCATGTGGGCAGAAGACCCCTACCTGCCCTCTGGGTCCCAGGCCTATATCAAACTAATTGCAAAAAAATACAAAGACCCCCTCCTCCCTGGCTCCTACAGGCCTATCTCACTCATTAATGTAGATGCCAAACTTTTATCCAAAATACTAGCTTCCCGGCTTGCGATCCTCCTTCCCTCCCTCCTACACCACGCGCAATCAGGTTTTGTCCCTGGACGCTCGGCTACCCTTAACATTCGCAAAGTCTTAATCACCCTTGAACATGCCAAATCTCATCCAGACAGGGATATAGCAATTATATAACTCAATGCCGAAAAGGCCTTCGATAATATTAGCTTCGCCTGGCTTTTTATGGTTATGAGAGCCTTCGGTATCCAAGGTCCCTTTCTACAGCTGATTCAAAAAATGTACGCTACCCCATCTGCATGATTAGTCACTCCCAATTTTATGTCCCCGGTCATTCGACTCACAAAAGGTACACACCAGGGATGCCCCTTCTCCCCTCTGTTGTTCAATATGGCCCTCAAACCCCTCTCCAGGATCCTCAACTCCCCGAAAGGAATTAGTGGTATCACGATTGGCAACCAAACCTTACAGTCTGCACTTTTTGCAGATGATATCCTTCTTTTTTCCTCATCCCCAACCGCGGATATCAAAGTCCTACAAGATTTGCTTGCGACATTTCGAGCGTGCTCGGGTCTCAGAGTCAATTTTGATAAGAGTGAAATCTTGCCCCTAAACCCATGCCCTGCTGGAGCATGGACAGAAGCATCCCCATTCATGGTTGCTAAGCAGCACATAACTTATCTTGGTCTGCGAATTGGTAGGGAACCCTCTTCATTGTATAGCTTGAATTTCCCTCTAGTAATAAACAAGATTGTTCGGGAGCTGGAAGCGTGGGGGGCCCTTCCCCTCTCGCTCTTCGGGAGATGTCACCTGTTTAAGATGATATCATTTGCCAGGCTACTCTACCCCCTTCAAACCCTACCTCTGCTGCTCAAGCACTCCAACATTAACAAGATCCATACGGCCCTTAATGCCTTTATATGGCAAGGGAAAAAACCCAGAATCGCACTTCAAAAACTTTGCCTCCCGAAGGGCGAGGGAGGGGTGAGCCTCCCCAATATTAGATTTTACAACTTAGCCTGCCTAATGCGACAAGCCTTAGACTGGCTGTCCTAACACTCTAGGTACTCTAACTTTATGTTGGAGGGAGCCCTGGTGCGCCCACTTAATATCCAGGCTGTCCTGCACTCCAAATTGAGCTTACTGCCTAGCTCTCTGAGATCCAACCACTTAATTAAAGATACTCTCATAGCTTGGCGGGAGGTGCGGCGGCTCCTGGGCTTGCCCTCCAACATCTCTCAATACCTGCCTATCTCGGGCAATCCCATGTTCCCACCTTCTTTGGACACTACAATCTTCTGTCAATAGTCAACTTTGGGACTGAAAACAGCTTCCCAAGTCATCAACCCGATACATGGAACCATTAAATAATTTTCTGAAGCCTTAGCTAAGTTTTATATACCGCAGCACCAGGCCTTCCAATACACCCAACTAACAAGCTATCTCAAGTCCTGCTGCCCCCTGAGAAAAGACTTTTGCAAAGAGTCCTTCACTGACCTATTAATATCAAAGGGCCAATACTCTATCTCAGACATCTACTCAAATCTCATCGCCCACCAAGCCTCCAAATACTCTCTGGCCCCCTTCCAGGCTTGGACATCAATACTGGACGATCAAGAGGCTCCCTACCAAATCTTAGCAGGTTACCAAACTGTCCGGAATCTAATAATCTCTGAAAAGTGGCGAGAGACCCAATTCAAAATAGCCCACCGTGCTTACCATCCTTTCTATCGCAGCAGCGCAAACCCACTGCAACTCATCTGCCCTTGGTGCTCGCTCAAGAGGCCTACTCTATACCACAGACTATGGACCTGCCAAAAAGTGTCTGCTTTCTGGGACAATGTAAAGGGATATATAGACTCAGTATGCTCTATTGATCTCCCCAAACATCCAATGCTATATCTCTTCAGTGCCCTTCCGTCACAAACCACGCCACAGGAACAGAGGTTGGATCCTCTCCCACACTGGGTCCATATTTGTCTCTTGACAGCCCGCAGGGCTATACTCCTCTCTTGGATACAGACAGACCCACCTCACATTACCAAGGTCAAACACGCCTTAAGAGACCTTTTCTGAATTGAAAAGCAGGATGCCATCACACAAGACTGCAGACCAGCCAAACGTTTCTTTGCTCGATGGCGGAAATTCATTGAACATTCCTTTAACCAATCAGAGATTGCGGATCTCATGCTCCCCTTCCGCCTCTCCAAATGGTATCTTCGAGCTGAGGTTGCCAACACTCTAGGCAAATTGAAGATTGATGCCCCACCAGCTAGCAATTTCACCCCACAACCTCCTTGATATTCCTAATAACTCCCTAGCTTTTGATCATGCATCGCTTTCATTGAAGCCTTTATCGGTATTACCTAGCTACCTCCCCTTTAGTCCAGGATATCCATTACCCTGCTTCCGCTCCTCAGGCAACATTCCTGTATTCGTACTAAGGTTTCTACCAACTATACTCTATGTATTCTTCAGGCCTCTCTAATAACAGTTAAATATTGTACAGATAAAATTCCTTGTTTGATGTCTCCTTTTGGATGCTTTCTATTATGCTGGCAAACTACTGTTTCTGTACTAAGCCTTGTCCTATAATTGCCTGTATATTGTTGTCAGTACTCAATAAAGCTCTTTGAAACTCAAAAAAAAAAACAGCTTTTTGCAGTTCAACCGAAAGGATAAAGCCCCATCCCACCCCGAACCGAGAATCGAGATGATGTCTATAGCCCTGCGAATCTGATCGGGGCCCTGCCTCGGTATAAAGCCCACCTGATCCTTATGAATGTATTGTCCTATAAAGGCCGAAAGTCTGTTGGCCAAAACTTTTGTTAAAATGTTAAGATCGTTATTGATTAAGGAGATGGGCCTGTAGTTATTAACTTCAGAGGGATCTTTCTCGGGTTTCGGGATAACCGCTATGTTAGCCGAGTTAAGTTCTTTACTGAGGATTGTATCTGTTTGAAGAGAATTAAAGAAATTCGCTAAGTGCGGGGCTAACGTTGGCCCAAAATGCTTGTAATATCCTGTCAAGAGACCGCCTGGTCCCGGGGCCGAGCCCTTTTTAAGGTGTTAATAACTTCTAGAATCTCAGAGTCCGAGATTGGGGCTTCCAGTGATAGCCTATGATCCTCGGCCAGGGTGGGAAGGGGGACGCTGTCAAGAAAGTTAGAAGACAGGGATGAGGGGGTCGAGATCTCTGATTTGTAGAGCTTAGCATAGAAGTCCCGGAATGTGGACATAATCTTATGAGGGTTTTGGGTGAGGGAACCCAATAGGTCTCTCACTTTCGGGAATGCGAATGATCTGAATTTCGGGGACAGTTTGGCCGCTACATTTGGATCTATGTGGTCTTTATGAAGGTAAAAGTGGGCATTTGACCATTGGGCCTGCTTCTCCGCCTAAGTGGTCAAGGCCAGATTAAGGGACGTCCTCCCTGCCTCCAGCTTCAACCGAGATTGAGGGGTGGGATTTTTCTTGTGCACTTTTGTGAGTTTCTGAAAATCTTGTTCAAGCTTAACTAGGTGGGACCTCCTCTCTTTCTTTAATTTGGCAGCTAGATCAATGATCCTGCCTCTAATGACTGTTTTGTGGGCTGCCCAGAGGGTCATACAGGATATCCCAGGGCCCAAATTCAGGCTAAAATATTCCTCCAGGTCCTTCCTAAGCAAAGTACAGTGAACCGGGTTGTTCAGTAAGGACTCCTTCAGTCTCCATTGAGGTCTAATCCCCATATCCCCCATGGGCCTTAATAGTACAACTACCATAGAGTGATCTGATAGCGGGGAGTCCCTAATAAAGGATTTAGAGACCCGTGGAATAGAGGTGGATCCCATGAAGATATGGTCAATTCAGGCAAAGGATTTATGAGGAGCTGAGTAGTGCGTAAAGTCTCCAGTGTTAGGGTTACACTCCCTCCACACATCCACCAGGCCTAGTGAGTTAATGAGTTTGGCAAGCTTAAGGCTTCGTTTTGGGGGTTGTAGAAGGTGTGAGTGAGCTGGCTTTGATTTGTCCATCATGAGCTCAAGAGCAGTGTTGGAGTCCCCCCCAGGATCAAAGTCCCCTCAAATTGTGGGGAGAGGGAGTCCAACATGTTACGTAAAAATTGTATTTGGCCAGTGTTAGGAGCATAATAGGACACACAAGAGTAAGGGGAGCCCCCAAGGTCCCCTATTACAAGAATGTATCTACCCTCCGGGTCCCTGATTGCCTGACGCAGAGTAAAACCAAGGCTTTTCACAAAAAAGACTCCCACCCCTCTAGTTTTGTCCGGGGCATTAGCTAGAAAGAATTGAGGGTAGCTTTTGTGGATAAAACTAGGTGAGAATTGGAGACGCATGCGCGAGGCTCTACATGTCGGACGCACTGCTGTAGAGCTCCGCATCTGAGGGGAAAAACGGACGCTCATCCAGGAGCCTGTCTCCCGCATTTTGCCCGTACGGACCCCGAACAGTCCCAGGCACACATTGGATCGCTCGAGATGGTCCTAGCACACACAAGGCAGAAGCCCAAAGCCAAAACTATCCGCGAGGTCCTGGCTCGGGCCTCGGCCAAGATGGAGCCGGACACACCACGCAGCAAGGGCACACCACGCTCCCCGAGGATGAAGCCCCTGCCACATCCAGACGAGGGTGAGTCAGACTACGAGCTCCCTGACACCCCAGTGAGATCCCCTGGGACACAGACAGAACACTCTGATATCCTGCAGCAGTTTGAATCAATGCTTCAGAGGGCCCTTAAGCAAACCTCTGATCAAATCACTGATCGCCTCACAAAGGAGATCAGGGTGCTAGGTCATTGCACTGCTGAACTGGAGCAGAAGGTGGATGAGCTGGAGGTCACTATTAACAACCAGACTGATGAAATAGAAGCTATCAGGGAGGAAAATGTATCCCTTCAAGCCCAATTGGAGGACTTTGAGAACAGTCTAACCTACGCATCAGGGGGATCCTTGAGTCAGTTGTAGATCTACAATCTACAGTCACGGCCCTATTCCAGGAGCTGGTCCCTTCCATACCTATGGAAAGGCTAGAAATTGACAGGATCCACAGAACCCTAGCCCCCGCAAGAAAGAGGGGCCCCCCACGGGACATTGTCATCAAACTATATTACTACCGCACTAAAGACCAAATAATGCAAACAGCCCGCCTCCAGGGGGCACTACGATTTCAGGGTCATGATTACCAAGTGTTCGCGGACCTGTCTCCTACCACTATCGCCAAACGCAGGGCCATGAAACCCCAGCTCCAAATCCTACAGGATAACCACATCCCTTACACATTGGGATTTCCCTTCTCCCTCAAATTCACATTTAAGGGTCACAAATATCTCTGTAATTATCAGGAAGATGTTCAGTCTCTTACAGGAACTTCACCTGACCGGACCCCCGTCTACCTCGAGAGAACAACGTCAAAGACGCCGCTCTGCCTCCAGCTCACCTCAGAAGGCACATGCCTCCACCTCCGATGCCGACGACAGCAATCTACATAAACGCACCAGGCTCACCTCTCCCTCAGCAACCCCCCTGATGACATGGACTAAGGTAATAGATATCTAATTACGCACCTTACACACCAGAGGGACTTTGAACTTCGTCAATACAATCTAAAAGGAAAAGAACTCTCACTCTCACTCTAACCAGCATTTTACCCCCAGCCCCAGAGCTGGAGTTACTCCATCCACACCGTTTACAACTTCAAAGGCCTCTTCTTCATGTCCAGGACAGTTCTTTTGCCTCTATTCCACCTCTCCTCAAAAATTATCTACAGCTCCCTTAACTAGTATTCCCATCATTGACAGAGGAATCCACCGCCCTTGGAGTACTGTTCAATCCCCGGCTGCAGCTATATCTACCAGCCACTCCTTTCCCCACCCTCGCTGGTCTACTGGAGTTCCCGGGAACGAACCAGCACAGACTTCTGGAGGTGGCTCCCCACCCTATTTATACCCGACTAGGGGTTTCTTCCCCTTTGGACGCATCCCTGGAGAGCTAACCCCAGATCGAAAACACCCACCTTACGGGTAACCCACCGGGAACCTCAGCTCAGCTCAGTGCAGTACCTCACGGCCACCGGCTGTATGGACATGCAGTCAATGGAACTTAGCTCGAGGCTTATGCACTGACTTGTTTCTGGCTACATGACCCATTACTAGAGTTGAGCGAACACCTGGAAGTTCGGGTTCTGCTGGTCCGTCCGAACTTCGTGACAAAGTCCGGGTCCGGGTCCGGACGGAACCCGAACGATCGCACGGACTACCCAGTACATCGGTCTTTGTTCAGTCACGTATTCGGAGCTCGATTCAAGGTAACTGACGTACAGGTATGTCGGCCACCGGCACTCCATGACGTGACTCGACTCGACTCCAAGGGCCACCCAATGGGCATTCCACCCACAAAAGCTAGACCCCAATCGAGAGGTCCCTACGCAGGTTTCCCCTTCTTTGGGGATCAGCCCATATTTATCCCACCCCTCGGTGGAGGTCTTCAGACACGACCAAGCAAGGGCCCTTGAGGTCATCTGGTCGCTCCCACCCCTTTCCTCACCGACCATCTATATCGACG
>BLSH010538406.1:47490-60557 GCA_018402905.1 Glandirana rugosa
AAATGTTTCAAAACTTCCAAAAATATTCAGCTTTGATATTAATGAGTTTTTGGAATCATTGAGAACATGGTTGTTGTTCAATAATAAAATTATTCCTCAAAAATACAACTTGCCTAATAATTCTGCACTCCCTGTATAACAGGTCCCAGTTTAGGTTGTGGTAGGAGGTTTACAATACTGTTAAAACACAGGAAAACTTTGTAAAAATGTACCATTTGGTACTCCACAGAGATGTTATTGTTTCCATGAAATCCCCTACAGAATACAATAAACATAATTATGATAGAAATAAGAATGAAACAATTAGGGAAGTACGTATAAACTGAACAGCTGATCGAGAGGAAGGAAGAAACCTATAAGGTATGGTGCAATTTGCTCCAGCAGGGGGAAAATAATTTCCTTCCTGAGCCACCCATAGGCATTTAGATACTGCATGGATTAACTATCTCTGGTGTTATTACCTCTAATTGTTATGTTTTATGCATTTAGGAATGCATTGTAAAACAATGTTATGTGCTGACCAGGACTAGTTCTGATCTATTGCACATTTTCAAAACTTTTACTGTGAAGGCTTTATAAGTGGAGGGTAAACCTCTTTTTTATGTTTTTTGTATAGCATATGGAAGGGTTAACACCCCTGTAAGGTTTGTTTTTCTGTCTGTGCTTCTGTTTAAAAGATTTCACCTCACTTTCTGTCCCTATGACAATTGGATTTTGAACATTTTGAGTTGTTGTGGAAACAAGTATTGGTGTTAAAGCCTCAGAGGAGACACCTTTTCCCATGATAACTCTTACAGGAGTGAATTTCCCTTCCTATGGGGAGATTTCCTTTCACTTCCTGTTGTCTCCCTCCGTTTGTAAGTAGGAGCCGTGTGTAAGTCGGATGTTTGTAACTAGGGGACCACCTGTAAATGGCTCACTTATGTATTCATACATGGTGATCATATACTGTACAACCTAAAAGAATATGTAAGCCCATTTCATATTCCTCATATGTACCTGTTGTACCATGTAGTTGTTTGCTTTGCATTGTTTCATTTGTGTGAAATACCTGGTGATCCTGCCAGTTCCTCTGCTTTGCTATCAGAAAACTGACCACACTTGGCATGAGAGCACAGAATGGTGAGTGTTATAGCTGTGAGAACTCAGCCAGCTCTCCACCACTGATCAAACTTGCTGACACACCCACTCATTGGGGAGTTCAGTGTACTGCTGTTTCCCCTCACCCAATGCTCTGTGCTGCTTATGCATTACAGTGGTTATGTGATCACTTATGATTTTCATTCTTGTATATCTATACACAAATATTATGCCTTTCATTTAACTTACCAGGCCAACGTGCTCGTTAGGAGGTGGAATACCGAGGTTATGGCTGCAGCAATATGCCATAACCTCAGTATTGTTTTTTTCAGCTGGCAATTCTCTAACAGATAAAAGTGGTCCGAGTGGTGGATTCGCCACTGGATCACTTTTAGAAGGAGTGGGAGTGGTCAAACCCCCCCCCCCCCTACTTTGAGGTGGTTTTTGGGCTTACCTGGTGGATCGGGAAGCCCGAAAACCGATCTGGCAGTTGCTGGTCACAGAGATGAGCGGAGGAAAGACGGCCTCCACTAATCTCTACAGCCTAGGAGGACCGGAGCGACGTCATGACATCACATCTAGCTCTGACCCAATGTAAACAAGGCCATTAGAACAATGTTTTTTTTTTTTTTTTAATCTAATGCTTTACATTGTAGAGGAGAGATCTGGGGTCTTGTTGACCCCAGATCTCTCCATAAAGAGGACATGTCAGTGTTCATTTCTATCCCAAGGAATGTTTACATTCCTTGTGATAGGAATAAAAGTGATCAAAACTATTTATTTTTAAAAGGACAGTGTAAAAATAAAAAAGTAATAAAATAAATGATATAAAAAACTAAAATGCTTAAACCGCCCCCACCCCCCATGCTTGAGCACAGTGGTGAATGCATACATAGCTCATGCCCACATATGTAAACAGTGTTTAAACCACACATGAGCTATTGCCGTGAACGTCAGAGCAAAAGCAATAATTTTAGCACTAGATCTCCTCTGTAACTCTAAACTGGTAAACTGTAGAAAATTTTAACGCGTCTCCTATGGAAATTTTTAAGTACCATAGTTTAGTGCTATTCCACGAGCGTGCACAATTTTAAAGCATGACATGTTGTGTATCTATTTACTCGACGTAACATCATCTTTCATATTTTATAAAAAATTGGGGTTATAAATTGTGTTTTGTTATTTTTTAATTCTTTAAAGTGGATTTTTCCCCCAAAAATTGTGTTTGGAAAATCGCTGCGCAAATAATGTGTGACATAAAAAAATTGCAATGACCGCTATTTTATTCTCTGCTAAAAAAAAAAAACGTATATAATGTTTGGGGGTTCTAAGTAATTTTCTAGCAAAAAATACAGATTTTTACTTATATGAGAGAAGTATCAGAATTGGCCCAGTGGTTAAACTGAACGGTTTGTTTTACAATGTATACATATATTTCAATCGCCTATTTTCAAGAGAAAATAAATTCAGTTTGCCTAATCTTTCCTCATAGCTGAAGTCCTCCATGTCTCTTTTCAGCTTGGTTTATTGTCTGCACTTTCATCAGTTCCCTGATATCCTTTTTGTAGAAATTCCAGGTGAGGTATTTCAAATACTTTGTACAGGAGCGGATTAGTCACTTTCTCTCTTTGGGTTCCATACTTCCTAATAGAGATGGGCCCGCTGTTCAAGTTGAATGTAAGTTCGACTTGAACATTGGGTGTTCACCCGCTCGGCGAATCCCAAACATTATGGGGCATTCGTGGCAAATTCGAGCGCCGCTGAATGCCCCATAATGCAGAGCATGATCGCAGGGAAATGACACCCGCTGATTGGCCAAAGCATACACATGACCTGCATGCTTTGGCCAATCACAGTGCGCTCTGCTGTGAGAGCCATGATTGGCCAAAGGCAGGGTGTCTTTGGCCAATCATGGCTCAGGGGGCTAAGTCCATGCCCCACACTATACAAGACCGCTTATACAGCAGCCGTATATAGTGTGTATGACATGGAGGAGATAGAGAGAGGTTAGGCAGTTTAGTTAGTGGATAGAGCATGTAGTCAGTGTAGTATATATACATAGTGTATGCAGTGTAGTATATATACAGAGTGTAGACAGTATAGTATATATTACAGTGCAAGCAGCGTAGAATATATTTACGGCGGCGGGGGTGGCAAACAGAGCAAGAAGAAGATGGAGCAGGCCGCTTCTCCCTCACCGCCGAGCCCAGAACTGCTCCCGCCATCACCGCTTCCCTCTGAAATAGAGGTGGACACAACGGCCATCACGAAACCGATTCAAGAGGATATCGCGGCGTCTAACGCCAAGCTGATTGGGCGAACCGATCTGCTGGCATCGGAGTGCAGCCTCTTCAACAAGACCTGGACAAGGTCAGAGGCTGGCTCACCACGGCGGAGGATCGTATATCGGAGGTGGAGGACACCTCACACTCTCAGGGTGCGCAGCTCACGGAGCTCCGGGACTTGGTAAGAGCGCTGCAGCACAGGGCCGATGGCGCCGAGGACCGGCAGAGGAGGAATAATGTCTGGGTTGTGGGGCTACCTGAGGGGGCAGAGAGTAACAGGCCTACACAGCTTGCTGAACATTTCTTTAAACTACTGCTCTCTTTGGGGGAGAAACGGCCTACCTACAGTATCTCACAAAAGTGCGTATACCCTTCACATTTTTGTAAATGTTTTATTCTATCTTTTCATGTGACATCACTGAAGAAATTACACTTTGCTACAATGTGAAGTAGTGAGTGTACAGCTTGTATAACAGTGTACATTTGCTGTCCCCTCAAAATAACTCAACACACAGCCGTTAATGTCTAAACCGCTGACAACAAAAGTGAGTACACCCCTAAGTGAAAATGTCCAAATTGGCCCAAAGTGTCAAAATTTTGTGTGCCCATCATTATTTTCCAGCACTGCCTTAACCCTCTTGGGCATGGAGTTCACCAGAGATTCACAGGTTACCACTGGAGTCGTCTTCCACTCCTCCATGACAACATCACAAAGCTGGTGGATGTTAGAGACCTTGCGCTCTCCCACCTTCCATTTGAAGATGCCCCACAGATGTTCAATAGGGCTTAGGTCTGGAGACATGCTTGGTCAGTCCATCACCTTTACCTTCAGCTTCTTTAGCAAGGCAGTGGTCATCTTGGAGGTGTGTTTGGGGTTGTAATGTTGGAACACTGCCCTGTGGCCCAGTCTCTGAAGGGAGGGGATCATGCTCTGTTTCAGCATATCACAGTACATATTGGCATTCATGGTTCCCTCAATGAACTGCAGCTCCCCAATGTTGGCAGCTCTCATGCAGCCCTAGACCATGACACTCCCACCACCATGCTTCACTGTAGGCAAGACACACTTGTCTTTGTACTCCTCACCTGGTTCCTGGTTCTTGACACCATCTGAACAAAATAAGTTTATCTTGGTCTCATCAGACCACAGGACATGGTTCCAGTAATCCATGTCCTTAGTCTGCTTGTCTTCAGCAAACTGTTTGAGGGCTTTCTTGTGTATCGTCTTTAGAAGAGGCTTCCTTCTGGGACGACAGCTATGCAGACCAATTTGATGCAGTGTGCGGCGTATGGTCTGAGCGCTGACAGGCTGACCCCCCACCCCTTTAACGTCTGCAGCAATGCTGGCAGCACTCATACATCTATTTCCCAAAGACAACCTCTGGATATGACGCTGAGCATGTGCACTCAACTTCTTTGTTCAACCATGGTGAAACCTGTTATGACAGGGAACCTGTCCTGTTAAACCGCTGTATACAAAGAAAAGGCACATGGCAACATTAACTCAGTAATACTTACAAACCACAGGGGAATGGAAGGGAAAAGGGGATACTATAACAAAGTCAAAAGTCTGTATCATACAGATAAAACCAGTCCACAAGCAGAAGCTGCACTCCGATGGAGAAGCCAAAGGCCACTGTAGAAACAAAAACAAGGAGAGAGGTGCTTCTAAGGGTAGACTGTATGTCCAGTTTAATAAAAGTATAAAATGGTAAGGTAGCAACTCACAAGACAGCCATCAATTGGCACATGTGAAATGTGTATCCCGTTTTGGGAGACGTCAGCAGCTCGCCATCCAAGTGATGTGCTGGTGTACAAGTCCGGTGGAGATGTGACACGGCGTCTGCAGCCGGCATGGACGCCAGACCGGGGCTTGGGAAGTACGACAGTGGGTCGCGGCGGCGTGACGTCAGCACTGTGCAGCGTGTTTCTGAGCGTTCGGTGTACGGAGAGAGACGACCGCGCTCTTTTTTCAGGCACAAGAGGATAGCACATCAGCCATCCTTATGTAGCCCAGCCTCAGCTAGGAAGTGGGCCCTCCATAAGCCAACAATTCTACTAGAATACTGGGGTGGCTGTTACAAAGGATGAGTTTCTATGTTAAAAGCGTCAAATAACAAATATATAACAATCATAAACATTATTAAATTGCATACAGGGAAGAGGGGAAACAAAAGGAGAAACACAGGAAAAAAAAAATTTACATTACAAAAGTTGCCATTACCCGCCTTGGATCAACAATATCCCTAGAGGCCAGTTTTGTCACCTTAGGCATAACTGTACTCTGTTGCTTTAAGCGAACTGCTTAAAGCCAAATTTTTGGATAAGTCTTATCCGGAACCCTTAATAGATCGGGCCTTTGACACTTTCTGGGGAACAGTTTCCAACAAAACTTCCCTAGATCCAACATAT
The DNA here is from genome assembly GCA_018402905.1 of Glandirana rugosa. Taxonomy (NCBI): domain Eukaryota; kingdom Metazoa; phylum Chordata; class Amphibia; order Anura; family Ranidae; genus Glandirana; species Glandirana rugosa. The sequence goes on from BLSH010538406.1 coordinate 53,268, forward strand.
GAATTCCCCAGACTTATCACCACTTTTCATACACGACATAAAAAGATAGAAAATATTCTCAAAAAACATTGGAACATTTTATCACAAGATCCCCATCTGAAAACCATCTTACCCAATCAACGCAAAGTTACCTATTGAAAAGCCCCCAACTTAAAAAGTAAGATAGCCCCCAGCAGGCTTAGATCCATTGAACCCCCCAATATGCCATTGGTACTTATCCCATTGATGGGTATGTTCCAATGTAAACAAGCTTTGTGCAAAACTTGCAAATTTGTCCGACATGGACGTAAGTCCTTCCAGCACAAAGGCAACACTTATCAACTTGAAGGTTTCTTCAATTGCTCATCCGATTATGTCGTCTATGCGTTAACCTGCCCTTGTGGGTTAGTATATGTCGGTAGGACCATACGACCGCTGAGGCAACGCTTTGGACAACATAGGAGATTAATTGAAGAAGGTAAGGATCTTCATAGTGTGCCCCGGCATTTTTTACAACATCACAATAGGCCCACTGTGGGACTTGAGGTTTGGGTCATTGAGCAAATCCCAAGATCCCTACCTGACGCAGAAAGATTCAAAAGGTTGTGCTATAGAGAGACCTTTTGGATCTATTGTCTTGATGTACTCTCGCCAGGTGGACTCAATGAGACTATAGAAATATCCACCATTCTTTAGTAACCTTCCTGAGTAGGAATAGGCCTTTCTCTTTTTGTGTCATGTGTACAATTCTTCTGTAGATATTAGAACACATACATTTTTGACCTACACCCCTGCACATGCATCTACTAAGTGCATGTGTGGGTATGGTTTAGTATACATCTGCAGTTGTATGGATATGGCAATTTTTATGCTTAATATCATTTCCTCCCTTGAGTATCCACAGTTTTTTGCCATCCAATACCAACAACTAGTGAGTCTCTTTATGATATTATACACATTTATCCTTTTTAAAAAATACTGTTCCTTATAAAATTATTTAATATAATTTTATATATTACATACATTTTTTTATATGTAGCCACTAGCAATCACTCTTGGTGATTTTTAACCATTGATTTTTCGTTTATTCCCCCTATTGTTTCCCCTATGGAGATATACAGATATACACACATATTTATTTCCCTGTGTTTCTCCTTTTGTTTCCCCTCTTCCCTGTATGCAATTTAATAATGTTTATGATTGTTATGTATTTGTTATTTGATGCTTTTAACATAGAAACTCATCCTTTGTAACAGCCACCCCAGTATTCTAGTAGAATTGTTGGCTTATGGAGGGCCCACTTCCTAGCTGAGGCTGGGCTACATAAGGATGGCTGATGTGGTATCCTCTTGCGCCTGAAGAAAGAGCGCGGTCGTCTCTCTCCGTAGACCGATCACTCAGAAACGCGTCGCACAGTGCTGACGTCACGCCGCCGCGACCCGCTGTCATACTTCCCAAGCTTCGGTCTGACGTCCATGCCGGCTACAGACGCCGTGTCACATCTCCACCGGACTTGTACACCAGTACATCACTTGGATGGCGAGCTGCTGACGTCTCCCAAAACGGGATACACATTTCACCTGTGCCAGTTGATGCCTGTCTTGTGAGTTGCTACCTTACCATTTTATACTTTTATTAAACTGGACATACAGTCTACCCTTAGAAGCGCCACTCTCCTTGTTTTTGTTAAACCGCTGTATGGTCTTGGCCACCATGCTGCAGCTCAGTTTCAGGGTCTTGACAATCTTATAGCCTAGACCATCTTTATGTAGAGCAACAATTCTTTTTTTTCAGATCCTCAGAGAGTTCTTTGCCATGAGGTGCAATGTTTAACTTCCAGTGATCAGAGTGAGGGCGATAACACCAAATTTAACACACCTGCTCCCCATTCACACCTGAGACTTTGTAATACTAATGAGTCACATGACACTGGGACGGAAAATGGCTAATTGGACCCAATTTGGACATTTTCACATAGGGGTGTACTCACTTTTGTTGCCCACAGTTTAGACATTAATGGCTGTGTGTTGAGTTATTTTGAGGGAACAGCAAATTTACACTGTTAAACAAGCTGTACACTCTCTACTTTACATTGTAGCAGTGTGTCATTTCTTCAGTGTTGTCATATGAAAAGATAGAATAAAATATTTACAAAAATGTGAGGGGTGTACTCACTTTTGTGAGATACTGTACATTGCCGAGATAGCCCATCGCGTCCCCACCGGCCCCAGACCCCCAGGTGCCTCACCAAGACCCTTTTTGGTCCATTTTCTGAATTATAGAGACCGGGACCACCTGTTGGCAGAAGCTAGGAAACATCAAGACCTGAAATATGAGAATATTCGTATTATGTTATTCCCTGACTTCTCAGCAGAAACACAACAGAAACACTGCTCATTTACTGATGTGAAAAGGAGACTCAGGGAAAAAGAAATGAAATATAGCATGCTCTATCCTAGCAAATTGCGGGTCCAACATAAAGGCCTTGTCAAATTCTTTGATACCCCGCAGGAGGCGTGTGACTGGCTGGACAGTGACCCCTGAACGCGGCCTACCATGCATGATTTTGAGAGGATGGTGGCGATTTTCCTTTTCGGATCCTTGTTGTAACTCAGCCTTATGAGCACTGTCTCTCTGACTGGTGCGGTGCTCAAAGGGGTTTTTTTCTGTTTCTGGAACAATTGTACCTGACAATATCCGTTACGCAATGCTGCTCTGACAATCCAGGTTATCTATGGGCAGGAGCCCTATTCATTTGTTGGGTTTTTTTTTTGCATCTGTTTGGCTATTATGTTCCGTTATGTTTACTGGTGGGCAGTGTGGCTTCCTCTGCAAGGTGGGGTGAATATCCACACCACACTCCCTGTATATACTTTGGAGTTTCCTATGAGAGAAACAAACAAATTTCTCATCTACTGGCAAGAGGTGGAAGCGTTTGGTTGGACCTCGTCTGGTTTTTGGGGTTAAGGGCTAAGGCTGCATACCGGACATTTTTTCTTTTTGTTTCTTGTTGTGTTTTTTGGTTTAGGACTGCACTGGTATAACAGCATTGGGGAGGGGGGTAAGGTTTTTTTTGCAGCACATGGGCTTTCACCAGTTCTTGGACAATGTAATCAGCTGGAGGTGCCAAGATTTGTCACTAGGGCTCAGGACTATATTTGATTTCTCTGGGGATGGTCATCCGGGGGGTTCCTGTCAGTGTACTTATGATTATGGCTAGTACGGTACAAGTAGTCTCGTGGAATGTACGGGGCATGAATAACAAATTCAAAAGGACAAAGGTTTTTCAATATTTGAAACAATGCAAGCCACATATCGTCCTCCTCCAGGAAACTCATCTTGATGGGGGCAAGATTCTTTCGTTGCGTAAACCATGGGTGCAGAGGGCCTTACACTCAACGTATTTCACGTACACAAGGGGAGTTTCTATAATAATCAGCAAAGTCATTCCATATATGATTCACCATGTGTTTACTCATCCAGGGGGTCGATATGTGGCTGTTGTCCTTGATCTACATCACCACAAAATGGTTCTAGTGAATATTTATATACCTCCACCTTTCCAAGTGCAGATACTTTATGATTTATGGTACAAACTGGTCCCTTATGGGAACTTACCGGTACTCATAAAGGGAGACTATAAAGCTATCCTAGATTCGGCCAAAGATACCTCCAATCCCAGCAGATTGGCTTCTAGAGATCTCCAATCATGGGCCTCTGTGTTGGGCCTCACGGAGATGTGGCGTTGGAAACAGTCTGATGCTAGGGAATATTCCTACCCCTCCACCTCCCATAGATCCGCGACCAGAATCGACCTTGCGTTTGGTAATCAAGCTCTCCTGGCTCTAGTGGGTGCAGCCGAATATATGGCGGGGGGAGTTTCTGACCATTGTCCTTTGTCCGTCTCTGTGTCACTTCAGACGGGTAGGGGTGGGGGGACGTGGAGGCTGTCTCCGGGTTGGTTACAGGAGGAGCAGGTTTTAATCTCAGCTCCTTGCTTCTGTGACTCAGTATTGGTCCACGAATGCAGACTCTGCTGATCCACAGGCGGTGTGGGAGGCATTTAAGGCAGTTGTCAGGGGGGAATGTATTTCTGCAATACATGCGGCCAAGAAGGATCATAGTGCCGAACTTGAAAATCTCCGGGAACGAGAACGGGAGTATGCACAGGTGTATGCGGATTCTCCCTCAGAGGCCTCATACACTTCCCTACTGGAGACTAGACGTCTTCTCTCCCTTCACGTAGATGAGCTAGCCCATTCTGAGCTTAGGCAATGAAGGGAATCAATTTTTTTCCTAAAAGGATAAGAACGGGAAGCTCTTGGCAATGCTGGTAGCAGACCAAAGAATTCCTGTACATATTTCAGTCTTGAGAGGGGTAGGGGGTGATTTGCTGACAGACCCATTCCACATAATGGAGGAATTAGTGAGGTATTTCTCTTCTCTCTATGCTCCGATCCCCCAATATGACATATCAGCTCTCACTGCCAGATTAGAAGGCCTTTCACTCCCCTCTCTGATTCAGAGAGGAAGTTGTTGGAGGCCAAAATAGCGACGTGTGAAATTGAGTTGGCAATTGAGGCCTTTCCTCCTCAGAAGTCGCCGGGTCCGGGCGGTTTCCCGGCGGATTTTTATAAATTCTACCTTGAACATCTGGCACCCAGACTGCACGCACTGTTGGCGCATTGTTTGGAACACCAGACTCTACCCCCATTCATGTTAGAGACCTACAAGGTACTCTTATTAAAATCTGGCAAGGATCCCTTAAAGTGTTCTTCCTACCGTCTGATAGCCCTTTTGAATATGGACCTGAAGATGCTCACAAAGGTTTTGGCAATGAGGTTGGCCAGAGTCATAGTGTCAGGATTTGCAAGCCTTCAGCAAGGGGAAGCAGATCAATGGGCTGCACCTAAAAGAATCAGGACTATGCAGATAAGTGAAAATATATTTATTATAAAAATGACACACTTGCAAAACACCCAACACCAGTAACAAAAACAAGCAAGAGAAAGAAGGCAAAAACACGACAACCCAAAACCAAACACCTAACTATCTATCTAACTAAATACAAATGCAAAACACACAAAGGCAAAACAGGCCGATATCAAATGAGAATAGGGAGGAAAATACCGAGGGTGGAATGGTGAAGGAGGGAGCAAAATACAGGTTCCAGGGGGACAGAACACGGATCAGATCAGGTCAGGTCAGGTCAGGTCTGGAGCATGGATCAGTACAGGTCAGGCTCGGGCAGGATACGGCTTGCAGAGAAAACGCTGAAGCACTGGGACTGGGTGTAAGGCGGGCTTATATAGTCCCAGCAGCCCCATCAGGTGTAGCTCAATGACCTGTGTACTCCATCTGCTAGGAGACACCCACTGGTGGCCACCAGAACTACACCCTTTGATATTCCATACAACAGTGCCACCCGCAGGTGACCCGAGCAAGTACACAGGTCCTGACAGTCCCCCCCCTTAAGGAGTGGCCTCTGGACGCTCCATTCAGATATTAACCTGACAGTCCCTGCGGGAAAAGTCCAACAAAGTCCCCACTCCATGTCTGCAGGCTTCCTTGTATTGTTCAGGTCAGAGTCTTCCAACCTGCTGAGGGCTGTGCCCCCAAAATTAGGTAATAGATCATGCGCCCCGCCGCCAGGGTCCGGAAGTTTGGATCTGGTATCACAAGCTGGCTGGACAGCGGGCAGAAAACCAGCAGAGGCAGACAACACAGGGGTATCAGAGGCAGTCTGGGTATCAAACAGGGGGAAATTAGTGGGAATTTTGGCACCAGGCAGAAAAACAAAAGGCACTGGATCATCGGGTGCAGAATCATCAGGCAAGGGATCAGTGGGCACAGAATCATCAGGCTTGGCAGTAGGCACTGGGTCATCAAGCACTGGATCAGCGGGCACCGGGTCTTCAGGTACAGGATCATCAGGCACTAGATTAGGCTGAGCAGTAGGCACCGGGTTATCAGGCAGTGGAGCCATGGACACTGGGTCATCCCGTACTGGATCAGCAGGCACAGGATCAGCAGGCACTGGATCAACGGGCACCGGGTCGTCAGGCACTGGATCAACGGGCACCGGGTCGTCAGGCACTGGATCAACGGGCACCAGGTCGTCAGGCACTGGATCAACGGGCACCGGGTCAATGGGCACGGGATCATCGGACACTGGATAGTTAGGCTGGGTAGTAGGCACCGGGTCTTCAGACATTGGAGCAGTGGACACTGGATCATCGGACACTGGGTCATCAGGAATTGGGTCACAAGGCGCAGGATCAGCGGGCACAGCATCAGCAGGCACAGAGTCATTGGGCATCGGATCTGCGGGCACCAGGTCATTGGACACAGGATCAGCGGGCACAGGATCAGCGGGCACAGGATCAGCGGGCACCAGTACATTGGGCACAGGGTCAACGGGCACCAGGTCATCGGGCACAGGATCAACAGGCACCAGGTCATCGGGCACAGGATCAACAGGCACTAGTTCATCGGGCACCGAATCAGCAGACATCGGGTCATCAGGCATCAGGACATCGGGCACAGGATCAACGGGTACCGGGACATCGGGCAAAGGATCAGCGGGCACCAGGACATCGGGCAAAGGATCAGCCATCAGGTCATCGGGCACAGGATCAGCGGACATCGGGTCATCCGGCACAGGATCTGCGGACATCGGGTCATCGGGCACAGGATCTGCGGACATCGTGTCATCGGGCACAGGATCTGCGGGCACCAGGTCATCGGGCACAGGATCAGCGGACATTGGGTCATCGGGCACAGGATCTGCGGACATCGGGTCATCGGGCACAGGATCTGCGGACATCGGGTCACCGGGCACAGGATCTGCGGACATCGTGTCATCGGGCACAGGATCTGCGGGCACCAGGTCATTGGGCACAGGATCAGCGGACATCGGGTCATCGGGCACAGGATCAGCGGACATCGGGTCATTGGGCACAGGATCAGCGGACATCGGGTCATCGGGCACAGGGTCAACGGGCACCGGGTCATCGGGCACAGGATCAGCGGGCACCAGGTCATCGGGCACAGAATCAGCAGACATCGGGTCATCAGGCATCAGGACATCGGGGACAGGATCAACGGGTACCAGGACATTGGGCAAAGGAACAGCGGGCACCAGGACATCGGGCACAGGATCAGCCATCAGGTCATCGGGCACAGGATCAGCAGACATCGGGTCATCGGGCACAGGATCTGCGGACATCGGGTCATCGGGCACAGGATCAGCGGGCACCAGGTCATCGGGCAGGCGTCTAGGACACGGGCTACTGGGCTACAGACGACTAG
>BLSH010538406.1:114325-125738 GCA_018402905.1 Glandirana rugosa
ATGGTCCATCTCAACTCGCTTGGAGACCTTCAAGCCCAAGACGACCAGGCAGGCTTGAAGCCCTGTTTCAGGGACTTTGTCCCGAAGTTCGGACGGACCAGCAGAACCCGAACTTCCAGAGGTTCGCTCAACTCTACCTGGTAGTTGTACATCAGGAGGGAGAAGTTGCCACTGTTTGAACAGATGGATGCCTTTCTCCCAGCTGTAGATGGAATGCAATTTACCATTCCAGGTGAACAGTAGCTTTGTGGGGAAGCCCCATCTGTAGATTATTGTATGATTCGGGAGAATTTTCGTCAGTGGGGTTCGTTTTTTCCTGTTCATGGCTGTTTGTTTTGATATGTCTGTATAAAGAGAGAAATTTTGAAATTCTTCCGGTACCATGGGGTTCTTTTTTGCAGCCGCCATGACATCCTTTGCATGGTAATAGTGTATACGAGCTAAAGTGTCTCTAGGTGCTGTATTCGGTAGAAATTTTGGTTTTGGTATACGGTGGGCTCTATCCACGCACAGTTCTATATCTGTAAGGGCTTGGACCAGGGCCTTCATAAAGCGTTGCACATAGTTAGTCAGGTTGCTGGGAGGAATAGATTCCGGAATGCCCCTGAACTTAATATTATTCCTCCTCGAGCGGTCCTCGAGGTCTGCAATTTTATTTTGCAATCTCTGCACTTCAGATTTCTGGTCTGCAAAGGCATCAATGAGCTTGTTATGTGCTGAGTATAAATCCACCATTTTGGATTCCAAATGGTGTATTCTGTCAGAGTGATTTTGAACTGTGTCGTTTAGGGGTGCTATCATGTCATTAAAATCATTGAAGAGTGTGCTTCTGAGAGACATTAGCATATTTTTCATTGTGGTTTCAGAAATTGCCTGGTCTGTGGCTGGGAACATCTCTATAGTGGGGCCTGATTATATGCTTTGCTATGCTGCCTGTAGTGGCGTGAGCTGGGCCACAGGAGGAGCGGTGTCTCCCTCCCTGGATTTTTTTGTTTTTGTGGGGCTCCTTGTGGTGGGGGTAAAAGGGGGGACATTTCATCCATCTCCCCATGGTGAGAGGAGACGCCGCTGCCCACTGTGTGTGGAAGTGAATGAGCGCGGGATGCTCTGAGGGAGCCGGCGCCATCTTGCTTACCCGTGTGTGAAGCCGCCGGGTAAAAGTCAGTTAGGCGCTGCAGTGGCTTGTTTTATGGAGGGTCGGTCAGGGGTGTGATCTCTCTCTCTTTTCCCCACTGCTTTGGGTTGCTTTTATAGCATGAGGAGAACGGAGCTCACTACTGCACATCCGTCTTTACCGTTGGCCGGCCACGCCCCCAGGTATGGATTTTAAGGGGAACCCCGCACCAATTTTTTTTTTTTAAATGGCATGGGTGCCCCCCCAAAAACCATACCAGACCCTTCAGAACTGGTATGGATTTTAAGGGGAACCCTGCACCAAAATTGAAAAAAGAATGGCGTGGGGGTCCCCCCAAAATCCATACCAGACCCTTATCCGAGCATGTAGCCTGACAGGGCGGGGGGGGGCGACGACAAGCGATGCTTAGAAGGGCCGCTTCCCTATAGCTCTGGCCGGTGGTTGTGGGGGTCTGCAGGTGGGGGGCTTATCGGAATTTAGAAGCCCCTTTTATTGAGGGGGCCCCCAGATCCCGCCCCACCTATGTGAATAAGTATCGGTTACATTGTACCCCTACTAATTTACCAAAAAAGTCTCAAAAAAGAAAAAAACCCAGGAGACAATTAGGGACAAGTCCTTTATTAAAAAAGAAAAAAAAAGTGCCCAGCGAAGTAATCCACGTCAATCACAGCACCTGATGAATGAAAAAAAAAAACCTGATAAGGCTCCTCCTCAATGGGAGGCTCCTACCAGCTGCTGTCTTTTTCCGTTTGACAGCTCTTATAAAAACTAGGGCGGGGTCACCTAATTGTCTTCTGTGGTTTTTTCTATCTTGACATATATTTTGACTATTTTTGGTGAATTTGTAGGGGTACAATGTACCTGATACTCATCCACATGGGGGGGGGGGGCAGGATCTGGGGCCCCCTTATTAAAGGGGGTTTACAGATTCTGATAAACCCCCGCCCTCATCCCCTCTCCTGCCCTGCCAGGCTGCGTGTTCGGATAAGGGTCTTGTATGGATTTTGGGGGGACCCCCACGACATTTTTAAAAAAAAATTTGCCGCAGGGTTCCCCTTAAAACCCATACCAGATCTGAAGGATCTGGTGTGGATTTTGGGGAGGGGGGGGGACACCCACGCCATTTTTAAAAAAAGCACCCACCCCCCATGTTGAGGGTATGTAGCCTGGATTGGTTTAGGAGGGGGGCACTCGCCCGTCCCCCCTATCCTACCCAGCCAGGTTGCATGCTCAGATAAGGGCGTGGTATGAATTTTGGGGGGCCCCCACACCATTTTATTTTAATTTTGGCATGGAGTTCCCCTTAAAATCCATACCAGACCCAAAGGGCCTGGTATGGACTGGGGGGGGGACCCCCACGCAAATTTGTTCAGTGATTTTTTATCTATATTGCCAGGAGCTGGCAATACATTACATCCGCAATAAAGTTTAAATTACAATTTTTCATTTACAAATGTCATTTTTCTGTGGGACTGTTCTAAACATCACACAGATGCGCTACTTAACAGGCAGACTAAGGGGACCCCCCCAGGTATGATATTTAAATGAATATTTCATTTTTATTATTTCACTAAAATCACTACTCCTGAAAAACGATCGATTTAAAAACTTGCGATGCATACTAACCTATTATGCTTTTACGTTGCAGGGTAATAAAGAGGAAGTAAAACTCATCAGGGTTTACTTCCTCTTTAAATTAACCAGTCTGTAGTTAGTAGGTAAAGACTTTGATCCTGTTTTACTTTAGACACCACATTTGTCAATCTAGTGGTACCCAGACGGTTATTAAAAAGGCTAAATATAAAGTGCTGACACGATGGTACAGGGTACCTACCCTTTTTGCATAGAATCCACCCCACAGTCTCGCTGTTGCCAACAAGATAGGGGTACCATGCTACATATTTTCTGGACATACTCTCGTATCCTCCCCTGACTCCCCTACACTTGGAGGACAGGCCGGAAATGTGCCTACTTCACTTAACTCTGCTCTCACGGCATAGATACAAGAGGTCTCGCTTGATACACCTACTTAATGCAGCAAAAATCTGCATCCCTCAAAAATGGAAAAGCTCAGATCCCTCGACGGTAGGCCAGTGGATCGCTGTGATGAATGAAATTGAAGGTTTAGCGGCAGCCATAAGACGGAAGGAGGAGCAGCACCGCAAAACATAGTATTACTAGCACGGTTTCCAATATTATAGTGACTACAACACCTATGTGTCCTCTGGTGTCCCAGCTATATTAATATATTTTTATCTCTGTTTTACCTACACTCCCCCCCATTTTTTTCCCCTCTCTCTCTTTCTCTATTCTTTTCTTCCTACTCTTGCTGTTGCCAACAAGCTAGGGGTACCATGCTACATATTTTGTGGACATGCTCTCGTATCTGCCCCTTCTGGGACTCGATTCGTGATCTAGCCTTCAAGTTGACTGATATACTTTTGGAGGACAGGCCGGTAACATGCCTACTTCACTTAACTCCGCTCTCATGGCGTAGATACAGGAGATCTCTCTTGATACACCTACTGAATGCAGCAAAAATCTGCATCCCTCAAAAATGAAAAAGCTCAGAACCCCCGACGGTGGGCCACTGGATCACTGTGGTGAATGAAATAGCTGAAATGGAGGGTTTAACGGCAGCCATGAGATGGAAGGAGGAGCAGCACAGCAAAATATGGTATTACTGGCACGATTTCCAATAATCTAGTGACTACAACACCAATGTGTCCTCTGTACTTATCAGATCATTCTATTGGATGACGGGCGTCAATAGTGATGTTGGAGTGGAATGTGTGGGTCATGAAGTGATGGCCCGACCTCTGGTGTCCAGCTATATTAATGTATTAATATATTTTCTCTCTGTTTTGCCTACACCCCTCACCCCCCCCCCTTTTTTTTTCTCACTCTCTCTTTCTCTATTCTGTTCTTCCTACTGACTGTTTACTCATATACTTTAGGACACGCTATTTGATGTGTGTCGGTTGACAAATATCCTGATAGAAATTCGGAGCGCTATTGTAGTGTTACCGACTTGTGTTATTTGTCTTATTTTTTCTTTCTTTTTTTAGTTTTCTTCTTATACATATTAAGTTCTATCCTGGAAAATACTAAGTATGTAAGCAAAGTCCTGTTTAAGAGGTATTGAAATCTTATGTCTACACAGCATACTGCTACGGCAGGCATTTACTTTATAGGGGTTTCTCTCCCCAATAGGTAGATCTTTTTGGTCTAATTGCTACACTTGTATTACATGCTGGACAAAATTTGTTCTTATTTATAGTTTCTGTACTTGCAGTATGCTGTGACTCATTCTGCTCTGATTGTACGGTGTTAAAGGCTGCACCTATTTGTACCTATTTCCTTTTTGTAAGATTTCTTGTCTTGCTGAAGTACACAATACAAAATAGGAACAGGACTCAACTCTTTGATGACTTGTAAGTAAGAAGTGTGGTCCAGGTGCATTATTCACCTTTAATTTGGCTAAATGTTTCTGGACTATATCAACTTTGAGCCACTGGTGTTCTTTTGGGGCAATCTCCATTATGAACTTGAGCTCCTCCATTTTCCTGTGTACACTGTGGGGGGTTAAGCCAATGGGGATCACCTTCCCTGGGAAAAGGTAGTCAAAATGGCAGGTTTGCTTGATGGCAACAACTTGACTCGTCAAGTGACGGTGGCCGCGATTGCGCGCCGTGAGCTCACTGATTGCTCCCTGTGATCGGATTCGATAGAGGGCTGACCAGTCTACAGGGCCAGGCCAATGATATTTGGCCTGGACCTGCTGATCGGCCAACCTGCTAATCTGGCCAATGAAATAGCTCCTCTGCCACTGTAATGTAAACAGGGCTCATCTTCCTCCCTGAAGCCCTTTTTGGTTCCGTCGAGGTAGAGAGAGCTTCTAACCGTGAGTTGCACAAAACCACACTGACACCAGGACACGTTAGGCACACTTTTAACCCCTTGATCGCCCCCCCCCCCAGTTAATCCCTTCATTGCGGTCACTGTGTCATATAGTGCAGTGATCTGATTGCTGTGTTGTCTTTCTTTTCCATCAGGGCACCCGCCGTGTATATACAGTATATACAGTATATATATATATATTATATATCTATATATATAAAATAAAGGTTTTAACCCCTGATTGCCCCGCGGTGAAACCAGTTAGGTTTTAGCGTGCGTTAGGGTCAGTGTAAGCACCAGGCAGGGCCAGTTAGTCAGGTACTCTGACATGCACACACACACATTAGATAGGTGTTAGATACTATTGTAGTATCTGATCAGATCAATATCTGTGATCTGATCAGATATATATTAGTGTCCCCAGTACAAATGCGGCGTTAGCGGAATTAGCCCAGATACCTGCTAGCACCTGCGTTTAAGCCCCATCCACCCAGCCCAGCCCACTTACAAAACACACATATCTGCAGCATTCGCAGAGATCACGCCCGATCCCTGTGAAATCTGACAGTGATTTTGGTAGCGTTTGAAACAGGCTCTGACAACTAGGTGCGCTTTTTTGCCTGTGAGTCACGCTAGTGTACGTAACAAATTTAGAGGCCAAAATGTCCAATCACACAAACACTAGTGAAGAGGCCTATGCATTGCGGAGTATGACAGACGAGAGCGATGGGGAAGCCTCACTGTCAGATTCAGGCTCAGCACACAATCCCGTAGACAGCAGCGGCACCCTGTCAGATAGCTCTGATGGCTGTGTGGTCCCTGCTAAGGTCAGGCGTACCAGAACCCGTTCTGCTGTCGCTGAGGTGCAAGAACTGCAGGGCTCTCGTATGGAATAGAGAGCCAGTACTAGTGCCGCTACTCCTGGTGAACTGGCAAGCACCAGCGGCCTAGTTCCCCCTAGTCTTACAACCAGCACTGCAGTAACACTTGGTAATGCGGCAAGTCCCATAAGTGCAGTTCAACCTGGTGTAGCTAGCACAAGTAGTCTCCCGCAGCCACAAAGACAGGCCCACAGAGCCCATAGTGCCCTTCCCACTAAATTTGCTAACCCTAATTGGCAACCAGCCACTGATTCAGCGCCCGTGCTTCCCCCATTCACTGGGCAACCCGGAATTCAGGTGAATACAGTTGGTTTTAAGCCCACTGAATTTTGTTCGCCGTATTTCACCGAAGATCTCTATAGATCTATAGTGGACCAAAGCAATTTATATGCTGGTAAGTACAGTGCCGCTAATCCCCATTTGTCCCTTGCCAGAGACTGGAAACCAATTACGGTGGCAAGATAGTGTGCGACCTTCTGTCACCTTTATTCAGAAAGGGTTACCACTTGTACGTGCACAATTATTACAAGAGCGTGCCACTTTTTAGCAAGTTGTTTGATCAGTGGCACTGTGCGATCTAATCGCCGGGGCTTACCACAACTGCTTGTAGATTCCCGTCTTAGACAGGGAGAGAGAGCCTGCTTGAAGTGTAATAATTTGCTTGCAGTGAAGTGGAGGGACAATCTGAATGTTTTCGTTCTGACCTCCCTTCATGTAGCTACGACCGTCCAAATTCCTACGGCGACTGGTGTTTTGGAGAAACCCCTCTGTGTCCACGACTACAACCTTAATATGGGAGGGGGTGGACCTTAACAACCAGTTATTGGCGCCGTATTAAATTGCACATAAGGCCAGACGCTGGTACAGAAAAGTGTCTGTATATTTATTCCAATTGGCTTTGCTGAATGCTTATGTGCTATACAAAGCGTCAGGATGGACGGGATCCTTCCTCATATTCCAAGAAGAAATCGGCAGAGCCCTTCTGTATCCAGTTGGTGCTACACCCCATGTTGCCAAAAGAGATGTCCTGTCTGCAGACGATGTGGATAATCGAGATTATTGTCCCTACTGTCCTGACCAGCCTGGTCTCTGCATCGGTGAATGTTTCACTCGCTACCACACACTAGTGGATTATTAGCGTAGGGTACAGCAGACACAGAGATAGGCACACTTACATGGGTCTCCAAAGATGCCAGTGCATTTTGAGAGACCCAAACCTGGAACCATTACAGTTTAGTTACAGAAAAAAAAAGGTGTACCAAAAATAAATAAATACATTTTTTTTAAAACAACAAAGTTAAAAAAAAACAAAAAATGTATAAAATAAAAAAGTCAAAAACAGTTTTCTTTTTTCTTTCTCTTGTTTTCTTTCTCATCTCTCTCTATTGTTCTCTCTCTATTGTTAATATTTTTTATGCATACCTGTAATGTTTTGTTACTGTTTTTTTATCATGTTTTCTTTGCAGGTATGCAATTATTTTTATAAACAGGTAAAGCCACTGCGCTTAGGAACACAGTATAATATATAGAAAGCAGCAGCTATGCACAAAGAATTTTGGATCAATACTGATATAAAAGATGTATGGTGCAGCGCTCAAATAGTCCCAGAAAAAATGTCCATAATCTCTAAGTTTACTATTTCGAAACCCGCCACCAGGGTATTCCTTATGAGGGTAAAAATGAGGGTAAAAATCCAAGCATATGAGACTTACCAGATGGACCGGACCCCCATTACAGAGTTCAGATCAGCATGACATCACTGGTCAGGTTCCCTGATGGCCAGCCGATCCCCTTCGCGTCACACACTCCCCCCATCAGAGCGCTCAGACTCTGATAGCCCTGGTGCCTATGTAGAGATCCTCCAACCTGCGGTTACCACATCCGTGACTGTTTGAGGCCACCGCTCCCAGCATCCTACACTCCTCCAGCTTGTCACCCAGATATCTTATAGGACTGGAGGTGGTGATGGAATTTGACAGTCTGGTGAAGATGTCTTTAACTTATTTAAATGTCTTTAACTTATTCCTGTGTGATACACAGCTGTCACATGACCAAGCACATTACCAGCCTGTTCACAGGAATACATAAGCAGGAGTAGCTTCTAGTCCTCTGCTCTCCCTTCCTGCAGTGAGCAGCCGACAGTCGGCTGGATCATGTGACAGCTGTGTATCTGGGTGACGAGCTGGAGGAGTGTAGGACGCTGGGAGCGGTGGTCTCAGACAGTCACGGATGTGGTAACCGCAGCTTGGAGGATCTCTACATAGGCACCTTGAGAATCGTTCCAGGAGGAACAATCTCAGAGTCATAGCCTCCCCGAGTCCTTTAACGCTGACTCACTGGCTGACATTTGCACCTCCCGCATCCCTCAAGCCCTGGGCCTACCCGGGCCATGCATAGTGGAACGGGCAAATAGACTAGGGGTACCCTCTAATGAACAAGACTTGTCATAGTCCGCTACCTGAACTATGCTGATAGATCATACATTCTAAAATCGTTCCAGAATTCAAAGGCTCTACAAATTGACGGAAATAAACTACTCCTGTTTGCCGACTATTCGCAGGAGGTTTCCAAGAGACGCAAAGCCCTTCAGCCCATCTGTGCGGCTCTCTTTCAGAAAGGTATACGATTCTCCCTAGCTTATCCAGCCATCCTGCGTTTCTCTACAGGAACGCGTGAATCAAAATCCTTCTTGCACCCGGACGAAGCATCCCACTATCTCCAAATCTACATGCATCTTCCCATGGATACATCATCTCCATCAGAGAGTCCTCGTTTGGGACCCTCCAGGAACCAACGGAGCGCCCCAGGAAGGATCCGGCTAAGAAGCTCAAATTAATTGACTCCTCTAATCGAGGCGCCTGGAATTAGCTCTCCCTTTGCACCCTATAGGAAACTGAACCGAAATGATTCCTTCCAAGCCAGGTGACGTAACCCTGCCCTCATTATGACAATACCTACTATCCTGTCTACAGTAGACCATTTAATTCCTGTTTCTTTCATTGTTTAGTTTAACAATCTATGTTATTAAGCCACATTTAACGACAATGTTGTTATCTTTTCCTTTCGCCAAGGTGCTCAGCTCAAGCACACAAAATTATCAAGGCGCTACTCACTTTTCATTTTCCTCAAAAGTTTCCATCAGCAAGGGGTGATGAAGGTCCTCTCAACCAATCCTCTAGGACATCAGAGGCAGTGGCTTGCGCACCTTGCGCCTGCGTGTCCCCAGCAACACTCAGTAATGCTCTCTTGTTTGCAGTATGACTCACATGAGGAAAAAAGAGAAGTACAGCTGGGTATGTCTTTACTCTCTTATTACGATTACAGTTTATCCAGTTCTTTGTTATCCAATTAATGACCTGCCACTGGGGCTGCATATCCCCCCACATTTTGCTACCCCCTCCCAGTACCCCTCCTCCTCTCCTCATACACCCTCCTCATACATAAACAAACTCTCCACCAAATATTCCGCAGTTATTCATGCTTCTCAAACCTTACCAACTTTTTCACATTCATGAAAATAACTTCTTGGAATGTGAAGGGCCTTAAGTCACCCAACAAATGCATGGCCATACTGCGTCAACTCAAGCGTATCAAATCTGACATAGCAATACTAACGGATACCCATCTAGACAGTGTGAATTTCACACGTATGCGCAAACTGTGGGTATTAGGTTCCCCTGCAGTCAAAGGGAAAGCGGGAGTAACGGTCCTCATAAATAAAAATTTACCTTGTGAGATTTTGTCCTCCCATCCCGACAAGGAAGGGTGTCCCTTCACGATCAGATTAAGATCCCACAATAGGGAATGGGCCCTCACTATGGTCTATGCCCCCAACTCCCCAACTGAACATTTCTACCAAACCCTTACCGCACATGTAGCACCCCACATTCATTTACCTTGCGCAATAATCGGCAACTTCAATTCTGTAATGAACCCCATTGAAGACAGACTGACCAACCCCTTCCACGCTTACCCTGATTTGCACAACGCCCCTACTCTACTAGCTCAATGGGCAGATGGCCTCCACTTGACTGATCTTTGGAGATTACACAACCCAGAAGGTAGAGACTTCTCCTTCTTCTCCCATTCACACAATTCACAGTCTAGAATTGATTACACTTTTCTTAATTCCCAGATGCTCACCCTAGCCACCAACCCACTCATACATGGCAGTCATCTCTGACCATGCCCCCATCTCCCTTCAATTGACAGGTTTATCCCCTCAGAACAAACTCAAAATCTGGAGATTCCCTGCTTATTTATCAAAAGATCAATCACTTCAAAAGGTGCTCGCAGAGACATTGGCAGAATACGCAGTTAATAATGAGGCACACATGAATGATCCCAACCTGTTTTGGGAGGCAGGCAAAGCCATATTCAGAGGCAGAATTATCTCATACGCCTCAGCATACAAAAAGAAGGTATTCACCGAATACCCCATAGCAAGTAGAAGGCTTCGGTCTGCACATATGTCCCTGACCACCCTAAACTCCCCAATACACAGGGAGGCCTGGCGTAAAACTAAGGACCAATTTGATCAATGGACTTTGACCCAAGAGCAAATGCATTAATCACTGCTAGAACATAAATTCCACAAATTTAGTAATAAACCAGGGAAACTCCTCTCCAGTCTCTGCAAAGGACTTCACACCCCAGTCCATATTGCAGCCCTTAGAGACAAATCTGGACACCTGACCAACTCCCCCAAACAAATAAATCAAATACTGGAGGACTTCTATGCTTCACTCTACACGCAAGACCTAATCAACAAAGAAGAAGCCACAACCTTCCTCCAGCACCTCACCCTACCCAAAATCTCACCTAAAGCTCTAACCAAGCTAAATGCCCCAATATCACAGTGGAAATAAAAAACACCATCAAATCTCTCCCTCTAGGTAAGGCCCTGGGTCCAGATGGCTTCACCTCTGACTTCTATAAGCTTTACAATGTCGACAACCCCCCCCCCCCCCCACACTTCAAATAGTATACCAGGGAATCCTAGATGGTAATACATATCTACCAACTGGCCAACAAGCACATATAAAAATTCTACCGAAAAAGGGCAAAGACCAGACCGACCCGGCCGCTTACCGCCCAATCTCTCTTCTCAATTTGGATTCAAAAACATTATCTAAGATTATAGCCAATTATTATGCCTTTCCTCATACACCCCACGGGCTTTACACAGGGCAGATTGGCTACTAACAACATAAGGAAAGTCCTAGCAGTTCTTGAAGCAGTCAGGGCGGGTTCTGCCAAGGATGCAGCCATTATAACGCTTGATGCAGAGAAGGCGTTTGATAATTTGAGTTTTCGCTGGCTCTCTGGTCTTATCCGCAATTCAGATTTTTGGGACCCATCTGTCATCTCGTCAGCGCCATGTACTCAAACCCCTCTGCTTATGTGTTAACTGCAGGCCACATCTCCGAAAGAATCCGCCTATACAAGGGGACTACAGAAGGCTGCCCCCTCTCCCCCTTACTTTTCAATCAACATT
>BLSH010538406.1:216468-226890 GCA_018402905.1 Glandirana rugosa
ATACTCCTTACTTTTTATCTATCCATGTGTAATCATATGTCGTTGGAGGTTAGTTTTAAATAATTTTACTTTATTATAGGTTCGTTTTTGTTAAAACGTAACCACAGAATGTACCCATTTGAAGATTTGATACTGGTCCAGGGCCTCATGCCAGGGGTCCCCTATCGGACTGTGCCCCAACTCCGCCCTCATGGGTAGGTGTGCCTGGCCTTTTCGTCGGTCTCCGGCTAGCTTCGCGGTGTAGTACTAGAGATTCACACTACGTTCCCATTTCCAACTTAACAGATTTACACTTTTTTTCCCCCTTTATCCCATCTACACAATGCACTATTTTTTACATTTTTTTCACATTTTTTTTTTTTTTACCCTCTTCCCTGCTTCGATCGGCCTCTGGCTGCTTTTCCGGTCCGTGTGGATGGGTACTCCCGCCTCAACCCCGTGTCAGGCTATCCCCTGGGGACCGTACTCCGGGACCTGGTCATAGTTTAGAAGTTTACCCATGTAAGACACCAATGCAAAATTGTTTTTGCTTGGATATTATTTCATTTTAATAAATTTTGATTGGAGGTTGCTGTATACTAATGTGTACCTATCTATTTTTCATTCCTCATAGACCTACTCTGCACCATACTCCTGATGAGTAGCACAAGCTACGAAACGCATAGAGTTTTTATCTAGGGTGCCCGGATTGCATGTTGTTATATGAACATTTTTGTAATCTTGACAATATCATTAATTATGGGTCTGGTTTTTTGCATTTATCTCTGATGTACGGATTTGGTTAGACATTTCTGACCTTCCCTGATATTAATACCCAATCATGTCCTCTGAATAATGTCCATGGTCAATATTTTGATTTGTATGTATTTATGAATTCTTAATGATTCTATTATCAAATCAATAAATGTGATTTATGTATTATTATGTATATCATTTGCCTATGGCATTATTTTCTTGGTAGGTGACTGGAGTTTATGCACCAACAGGTCTTATCGAGCCTATGCAGTACCAATGGGCATGTCAGCCTCATTTAAAGCCCCATCTTTCTTTCTCTCCTTCGTTGTTTGCCAAGAATATAAATTGGCCAAAACCGATGAAAAAAAAAAGTTTTTTTATATTTTTTTTTTTTTGGATTTCTATTTTAGCAAAAAGTAAGAAATTTGTGTTTTTTTGCAAAATTGTCGCTGTTCTTTTGTTTATAGCGGCGATCAGAAATGATGCAGCGGTGATCAAATACCACCAAAAGAAAGCTCTATTTGTGGGAAAAAATTTGTTTGGGTACAACGTCGCAGGACCGCGCAATTTTCAGTTAAAGCGACGCAGTGCCGAATCGCAAAAAGGGCTCCGGTCCTAAAGGGGGAAATCCTTCCGGGGCTGAAGTGGTTAAAGAAGTGTATGACCTCCTACTAAACTTCAGCAAAGTATCATATTACAAACTTAATGCCACTAAATCCAAGATCCTAGGCTTCAATATCCATCCCAGGGCCCAAGCATGTTTACAGCAGAATTTTCCCTTCTTTTGGGTACCCTCCTCCATACCATTTCTAGGCATCCGATTGACAGCTCAATCATCCCAATTATATAAACACAACTACAAACCCTTTTTAGACAGCCTACAGCAACAGTTCCAGCACCTCAATTCAGAAAATCTTACAACAGCTGGCAGAGTAGCCACGATGATCCTGCCTAAGCTACTATACTTATTTAGGACACTTGCCATCCCCCTACCGAAATCATTTCTAGTATCAACGCAAAAGCAGTTCAATCAGTACACCTGGAAGCGTAAACCCCCTAGATGTTCCTTCAACATACTGACGAGACACAAAAAGCAGGGTGGGATGAAGGCCCCAAACGTCTCCACCTACTATAAGGCTTGCATCATGGACCAACTTAAACATTGGTGGTCTCTGCCCAGACATAAAATCTGGACCGGTTTAGAATCAGCGTGCTTCCCGGGCAACAATTTACAGCTAGCCCTTATAGCCTCACAGATAGTTATGGCATCCCCTCCTGACTTACACTCACCGACCATACAAATATCGGTTCAAATGTGGGCAGACACAATGAACACCCTACCGCTTAGCGGCCCTACACAAAAAGTGGAGATTCCAATAACCATATTGAAACACAGCATCCCACAACTGAATTTAACTCCTTAGCAAAAGATGGGTATCACCCTAATTAAAGACCTGTTCGAGGATTCAAAGATACAACACTTTACTTCCCTACAGGAAAAATTTCATATCCCCTCCCATACCCTCTTTGATTATTTGAGAATCAGGTCCTTCCTCATGTCCCATAAAATACCTCTTGAGTTAAATTTGCCCCTGATAATTTATAACTATCTATGCCCAAACGAAGAACCAACGAAGGTAATCTCATTGTTCTATTCCCTACTACAAAACCAATCTCAGCCTTTTAAATCCTCCACAATGACCAAATGGGAAACCTACCTAGGCCATTCCTTATCAGAGACCGATTGGAGTAAGGCCTTCTCCATCACCCTTACCGCTACAAAATGTACTAATCACTGGGAACTGTTTCAAAAAACAGTACATTTCTGGTATTACTCTCCCACCAGGGTCTCCAGAATCTATCCCAACACCCCGGATAGATGCTGGAGAGGCTGCGATGAGGCAGGCAATCTACTTCACATAATGTGGGCCTGTAGATCCCTGAGGTCATATTGGAATAAAATATTTGCCCTCATATCTGAATTATGCGCGTCTTGGATAGCACCAAATCCGGAATTGGCGATATTACATCTAAATATCCACTCCTTACACCCCAATAGGCGCACAGTAATAATTCAACTCCTGTTAGCAGCCAAACTCAATATCACTAAACTATGGAAATCGCCCACAATACCATCATATGTTGACACAATCAAAACCCTCAACTACCAGTGTGAAATGGAAAAAACCCTGGAAACAGCCACGTCCACGTCCTCTAAATTCAAGGCTAGCTGGGACATATGGCTAAACAGCCCATACTGTTCGATATAACTGATAATTACCCACGCACTCAGACTCCCCCACCTCCTAACCCCCTACTTCTCCTTCTCTACCCCATCTATTCATTTTTTTTCTCACGAGGTACTTACTATAACTCACTTCTGAGGATCAGACCCCAGCGATATTCCTCTGAGATGGTAAAATCCTAGATTGCTTTCACCTAAAAAGTTCTACAGGGCCCACCCCATGAGGTACAGTATGTTCCCAAAGGGGTGCCCGGGGTGTGGCCCTAGAGAATCTCTAATTCCATCTCCGCGGTCACTTTCAGAAATGCCACCCCGACTAGATCTGCATAACTGTACACTAGCATTGTAGAGGGCTGCTCTCATCTTATATACTCGCATGGTTTAAACATTCTGATCACGATACAGCAGGACAGGTTTCTGACTGGGACTTACGCCCGCTGACAGTAGGGTGACAGAAATTATAGGTATTTAGAGGCATTTAGGTACCTGTATCTATATTACATGCTCTGTACCCATGCATTGTACACCTTGTAATGTACCTTAACTGTACCCATTTTTCTTTATATTATTTTGTAATGCCTGTTAAACTAATAAAGAAATATTGAAATTAAAAAAGGCATAGATTCTTTCCTTAAACCCGAAAAAAAAAGCTGCTCAGCTGATTCCTCAGCTGAGCAGATGATGATTCCTGACATTGCTCCCCCAAGGAGCACAGCCTCTGGATGCCCTGGCAGGCATTTCTTCCGACTGATTTCTCCAGAAAGTGTTGATCAGCTGTTCTGCATGCGCATTTGCTCCAGGTTCCCAAGAGTTCTCCTCAGGCCCATATCCTTTCAACTTGACCAGGTACTATAAGGAGCCATCCCTCCTCCTGCATACCAAGATGGCTTCAATTTCAAACTCCTCCTCCCCATCTACTAGAACCGGTTCTGGTGGAGGAGTTGACCGACCCAGAAAGGGATCAGCGACTACAAGTTCAGCAGGATGACATAAAAAACCGGATGGATCTGTAAAGTAGAGGACAGATCAAGTTTATATGCCACCCGGTTGATTTTCCTTTTCACAGGGAATGGGACAATAAATCTAGGCCCCAGCTTCTTTGAAGGACAAGTCAATTTTAGGTTCCTAGTGGCAAAGCCAGACCCGGTCACCTGGTTGGAGACCAATTCTCCACTTCTCTTCTTGTCATACGCATCCTTATTGTGCTCCTGAGTTATAGATAGTGTCTCCTGTAATAGTCTCTGATTTTTCTCCAGGAATTTTACAGTTTCTAGGACAGCTGGTACCGAACTTTCAGAAGTCAAACTAGGTAAAAATGTAGGATGGTACCCGTAGTTCACCCAGAATGGGGACTGTTTAGTAGCAGAATGAACGGTGTTATTATAGGCAAATTCTGCCAGTGGTAGTAGTGTGACCCAGTCAGTCTGTGAGAAGGATGAGAAACAACGGAGGTACTGCTCTAGGGTCCGAGCTGTCCGTTCAGTTTGGCTGTTTGAGGGTGGTATGCAGTTAAAAAGGCCAACTCAATATCTAGAGACGAACAGAGTGCTTTCCTGAACCGGGAGATGAATTGGACTCCTTGGTCCGAAACTATGCTGGTGGGTACTCCGTGAAGGCGGACCAGCTCTTTAATAAAGATTTCCGCTGTTTCAGCAGCGGTGGGGTTCCCTTCATAGGGAGAAAATGTGCCATCTTTGTCAAACGATCCACAATGACAAAGATAGCGTCATGTCATTGATAGATGTCCTTTGGCTGGTGGCAACTCCACAATAAAGTCCATTGAAATCCTGGACCAGGGCCTTTCAGGTACTGGCAGCGGGTTTAATAAGCCCCAGGCTCTGGCTTTACAGGTCTTGTTCTAAGCACATGTGTAACAGGAATTGACATACTTCTGACAGTCTTTGCCCACTGATGGCCACCAAAAGGAGCGTAGAAGGAGCTTAGTAGTCTTAAGAGCGCCAAAATGTCCGGCCAATTTATGTTAATGGCAGAGTTGGAGTACGGTTAGGTATTGTTCCTTACGGATGAAAATTTCATTGCCATGCCACCACAGCTTGTCTTTTGTCACAACTCTGGAATCAGGTAGCCCAGAGGAACCGGCGATAGTTCGCCTGATTTGTGACAACAGGTCTTCTAGGGACAGAAGGAAATTCCTTCGAAGAAGAATAGTATCTGGGGAAGCCGAAATTCCAGACTCACAGAACATCCGAGATAAGGGATCAGGTATCACATTCTTTGACCCAGGCCTGTACCTGATATGGAAAAGAAATCTGGAGAAGTAAAGAGCCCAGCGTGCCTGGATGGGGTTTCAGTCTTTTAGTTGTTCTTAGATATTCCAAATTTTTATGGTCAGTGTAGATCAATATTGGGTGCAAAGCTCCCTCCAAAAGATATCGCCATTCTTCCAGGGCTGATTTAATGGCCAACAGCTCTATATCTCCTACATCATAGTTCTTTTCAGGGGAAGAGAGTTTGCGGGAAAAGAATGCTATAGGATGGAGTAGGGCTTTGGAGCCCTGCCTTTGGGATAACACAGATCCTACAGCGGTCTTGGAAGCATCTACCTCTAGGACATAGGGCAGAGCAGGGTCTGGATGCTTCAGGACTGGCGCTGAAGTGAAAAGTCTTTTCAAGGTCTGGAAGGCCATTTGGGCCTCTGCGGTCCACTGAAACAGCAAATTCTGCTTGGTGAGCTGAGCGATTGGAGAAATAATAGCAGAGAATGCTTTTATGAACTTCTGATAGAAGTTGGAGAATCCTATGAAGCGTTGACCAATCCAGGATAGCAGAAACCTTCTGTTGGTCCATTGTAATGCCAGTGACAGAAATGACCAACCCAAGAAACTGAATGCTGGAACGCTCGAAAGCGCACTTTTCTGCCTTGGCATACAGTCCATGCTACTGAAGCCGACTTAAAACTCTGCGGACGTGCCCACGGTGTTCCTCCAGGGATGAGGAGAAGATGAGTATATTGTCAAGATATATGATGACAAATAAGTCTAGGTAGTCTCGAAAGACATCATTGATGAGATGTTGGAACTTTGCTTGGTCATTACAAAGTCCAAAGGACATGACCAAATATTTAAAATGCCCAAATCGGGTTCGGAATGTGGTCTTCCACTCATTACCTTCCCGAATACGGATGAGGTTATATGCCCCACGAATATCCAACTTGGTAAAGACTGTGGTGGAACCCAATCTTTGGAACAGTTCCAGAACAAACGGTAGAGGGTAGCGGTTCTTGACCGTGATTTTATTTAGTTATCTGTAATCGATGCAGGGTCTCAACGTATGATCCTTCTCCTCAACAAAGAAAATCCCGGCACCTGCGGGAGATGTGGAGGGCCGAATGAATCCCTTCTCTAGGTTATCGTCCAGATAGGCCTTGAGGGCCGATAGCTCCAGGTCTGACAGGGGATAAGTCCGGCCAAACGGTACCTATGCTACAGGTAAGAGTTCTATTGGGCAGTCGTAAGGCCCTTCTTACTAAACACATCCAAGAAGTCGTGATAGGCAGAGGGGACCGCTTGGCAGACCTCAGGATCAGGATCAGAGTTTCAGCTTAAGAGAGTGGGGTCGGCCTCCTTGGGTTGTGATAGACAGTGCTGGTCACAGTAATTGGAAGGAAATTGAATTTCCCCGGAGATCCAGTCAATGCATGGGCTGTGAGCTTGGGGCCATGGGAGGCCAAGGATAATAGGGTAAAGAGGGGATGCGACGGCATCCAAAATGAGTAGCTCCTGGTGGCCGCCAGCCATCACAGTGGGCAAGGGAAGAGTCTCATGGGTGACGGTGTTGGATTTTATGGTGGTTCCATCAGCTAGGCGGATAACCATCTTATGAGCCTTAGGACATAGAGGGATCCGATATTGTGTAGCGAAGGCTTGATCAAGAATCCGGAATCAACGATCGCCGGAGCCAGGATATTCCCTCCGGGAAGCTGTAAGGCAATAGAGAGAGTAAGGTGAGAAGTGTTACTGAAAGCAGGAGGCTCTTCTTTTACCTCTTTCATGGGACACTTACCAAACTTGGCAAGGCAAGATCTCACCATGTGCCCAGGCTCCCCACAGTATAGGCACAGACTGAGGGCCTGGCGACGTTTCTTCTCCTCGGGCGTAAGGGATGGGCGGATAAGCCCTATCTGCATTGGCCCAGGGAGATCCAGAGGAGCAGGAGCAGCAGAAGCAGAGGCAGCAGGAGGTGAATAGCTGGGGACACGGGGCATCATCCAGGTCAGACGTGAGGGGCCAGGGGACCTCTCAGTTCTGCACTCCCTATGGCGCGGTCAATCTGAATTGACAGATTTATAAGAGCTTCTAGGGAGTGGGGCACCCCGACATGGGCCAACTCGTCCTTGAGGGACTCTTATAGGCCTAGGCGAAACTGGTAGCAGATGGCTGCATCATTCCAGGCCATGTCTGCACTTCAACCCCGGAATTCGGCAACATAATCTTCTGCCGTGCAGCGGCCTTGCTGCAAGGCATGCAAGACGGATTCAGCAGTGGCAGCCTGGTGAGGGTCCTTATACAAGCGGGCCATTGCATCAAAGAACAGGGCCAGGGTGGTGACTTCTTGTGCTCATCATTCCCACAGCCAGCGAGCCCAAGCCTGGGGTTCACCCTGTAATGAGGAGATAACCAATCCCACCTTCGTAGCTTCTAGGGAGAAGGTGCGGGGCCGCAGACCAAAATAAAGCTCACAGGAGTTGCGGAAGGCTCGGAACTTACTACGATCACCTGCAAACGTATACGGCCCTGATTCGCGAACCCCTGGTACAGTAGACAGGGAGTTCGGGAGTGCAGGGGGAGCATGAGGACTGGACTACTGATGATGATGATGTCCAATGGTGGCTCGTGCTAATGGAAGTCTTTGTTACATCCTGGGTCGGCAACTGGCTGGCAATGCGGTACAGAAGGATCAGGCACAAGGGTGGTCAGAGACAGGCAAGGTTGGCAGCGGGCTGGCAGCAGAAGTACAAAGGGATAATCCAAAAGAGTGGTCGTGGGCAAGCAGAGGTCGGTGCAGGCAGAAGACAATCAGGGTCAGGGTAAGCCAGGTCACAGGAACAGAGAACAGTCACTCAGGTACACTAAAACGCTGTAGAACGGACAGCACTTGCACACTGGTGCTGCCCATTCAAATAGGTCGCCTGGAGCTAATGACGGCGCAACGGCCGCACACGCACGTGCTGCAGATGGCGATTCCTGACGATGTTGCTTAAAAACTGGATTTTTTTGACTTACCGTACAATCCCTTTCTCTGAGTTCGTTGACAGACACAGCGACTCTTAGGACTAAGTGGGACGTCCAAAAGCAGTGCCAAAAATGAGGGGTGGGTAACAGAACAAAAACAGGACTACACCCAACTGAACCCTCGGTGAGGAACAACACGTGTCTCACACGGCCGCCTGCAAACCTTTGTGGCCAAACGCAGCATCTGAGGATGCTAAAACATCAACTTGTAAAACTTTGAGAAGGTGTGCACAGAGGTCCAAATAGCCGCCTTGCACACTTGAGACACAGACGCCTGATGTCGAAAAGCCCAGGAAGTGCTAATCGCCCAGGAAGAGTGAGCCGTGACTGGAAAGGGAGGCTCCAGACCCCGAACAGCATAGGCTTGGGACACAGTCTGTCTAATCCAACGTGAGATAGTGGCCGATGAGGCCGCCAAACCTTTGTGTGGGCCATCCACCAAGACAAAAACAGCGTCTGACCTCCGGAAGGAGGCTGAGGACACCAGATACACCCACAGGACCCGAACAACATCCAGGGAGTGCAAAGCTACCTCCTTAGGGTGAGATGGGTGCGGGCAAAGCAAAGGAAGGACAATATCCTCATTGATGTGGAAAGATGACACCACCTTTGACAAAAAAGAAGGTGACGGGCGCAAGACCGCCTTATCCTTGTGTAGGACTAGATAAGGAGACCTACAAGACAGAGCCGCCAACTCAGGCACCCGCCGGGCGGATGTGATAGCCATCAGGAAAGCCACTTTCTGCAAAAGCAACTGCAGAGAGATTTCCCTGATATTCACAAAAGGCGGCTTCTGAAGCACTGAGAGGACCAAATCGAGGTCCCATGGCGCCAAAGGCGACCGTACCTGGGGGGGCGACATGCCGAACCCCCTTCATGAAAATACGAATCAATGAATGCGTCACCAAAGGACGCTGAAAAAAAGATCACACGAGCAGAAACCTGACCCTTAGTAGAGCTCAACGCCAGTTCTGGTCGAGGCCCTTCTGCAGGAAGGCCAGAACCCGACACCCCGAGAAGGAAAGAGGGTTCCACCCCCCGGCTTCACACCAGGCGATGTAAGCCTTCCAGTTGCGGTGGTAAATCATACGTGAAGTGGCCTTACAAGCCTTCAACATGGTAGGAATCACAGAGTTTGAGACCCCCTCGATCCCTCAACACCTGGGATTCAATAGCCAGGCCGTTAAAGCCAGAAAGGGTAAAGCAGGATGCAGGATGGGTCCCTGGGACAGAAGATCCTCGCGAAGATCCTCGCAAACATCTGCGTACCAAGGACGCCATGGCTAATCTGGAGCTACCAGAATGGTCGATAAACCCTCAGCTTCTATTCTGCGCAGAAGGCGCGGAAGCAGTTTCAGAGGAGGAAAGGCATAGATGAGCCGATACCGAGCCCACGGAGCTACAAGAGCATCTGCCGCAACCGCTAGGGGTCCCTTGTCCTGCTCACGAAGGTCCGCACCTTCCAATTGAGACGGGACGCTAGTAACTCCACGTCCGGGACGCCCCATCTCAGACAAATCTGATGAAACACATCCGCGTGCAGGGACCACTCTCCCTGGTCCAGCCACTGACAACTGAGATAGTCCGCCTGCCAATTTTCTACGCCCGGCATGTGGATGGCAGAGATTGCCGGAAACGTGGCTTTCTGCCCACTGCAGGACGGGAGCTACCTCCAAGGCTGCAGCCGAGCTCCTCGTCCCGCCCTGGCGGTTACCATATGCCACAGCCGTGTCCTTGTCCAACTGAATCTGGACAGGGCACCAGTGTAGCCTCAACGTCCAATGGGAAAGGCAGCACCCAATCACCCGCAATTCCAGAACATTGATCGGGAGATGAGACTCCTCCGGAGACCACCGTCCCCGGGCTGAGAGCAGCCCCAGGACTCCACCCCAGCCTGTCAGGCTGGCATGCGTCGTGATCTATGACCAGTGAAGAGGGAGGAAGGACTTCCCCGACCGAAGAGCCGGGGACTGCAGCCACCAGAGCAGCGAGGCCCGTACTTGGTGGTCCATCCTGACCACCCGATCCAGGGAAGCTCGGGACTAGAGTTGAGCGAACCCGGACTGTAAAGTTCGGGTCCGTACCGAACTTTGGGGTGTCCGGGACCTGGACCCGGACTTTTCAAAAAAAGTCCGGGTTCGGGTCCGGTGTTCTGGTAATTTTAATGAAAAATCTTAAAAATGCTGTACA
>BLSH010538406.1:293224-307320 GCA_018402905.1 Glandirana rugosa
ACTGCCACCTCAGACAGAACACGTCCCTTGTTGGCGAGAACGCGTCGGCTAAGTTCCTGGGGACCATCACCTCTGTCTCCGGGTTCTCACGCCCTACCGTGCTCCCGACCTCCCAGTGGCTACTACATCGCTACGAGGTCTACATCATCGGTGACCCTCCAGCCCTCGTGCCATCCCGCACTCTTGGGCCTCTGTCTCCACTACCAGGGGTCCTTGAATCGGCTGCGCAAGAGCGGTTGTTCCCTGCACAAGACAGACTCCACCGTCAGCTACGTGACACATGGGTTAGATTTCTGGGCAGTGGAGAGTCCTCATGAATTGCATCAATCTTGTTTTTGAAGTGGTTTGCAATCTCGTGAGTTACTGGGTGGCGGTGGTGGTGGAGAAAATAGAGAGTTAAAAGTAGAGAAGAGACGACGGGGCCTGGAGGACAGTGTATTAATGAAGGTGACAAAGTAGGTTTGTTTGGCAGCATGGATGGAGGAAGTGTATATTAAGAAGGCAAATGTTATATTAGGTGAACGCATGCTGGGATTTTGGTGTCCTCGGTCTGCCAAGGTTGTAATGGTCGGGGCCTGACATTTTGTGAAGTGAGAGGAGCAAGAGAATCTAGTGAGGATGAAAGTGAACTGTTGTAGACAGAGGTGTCCAGGTTAGAACAAGATAGTTCTGAGATTTTGTCATGGAGGTGGTCAGTTGCAGAGTAGAAAAGAGAAGGAATAAAGTGGCAAAGGTTTCTGCGGGTAATTGTTTTCTGCTTGGTGGGACAGGTGGTTGGAGACAAGCACATGGTGAAAGTGATGAGGTTGTGGTGAGAGAGAGGAAAAGGGGTGTTGGTGAGGTTGTAGGGGGTGCAAAGATGGGCGAAGACAAGGTCAAGGGTATTACCAACAGAGTGAGTGGGGGGCTGTGTCCATTATGTAAGGTCAAAGGATGAGGTTACGTTGAAAATTTGGGATGCAGCTGGGCTGTTAACATTGGCAGGGATGTTGAAATCCCCAAGAATAATAGTGGGTAATGTGGAGGAGAGAAAGTACGGTAGCCAGGCAGAGAAGTCATTAAGGAAGTGTGACACTGGTCCAAGAGGCTGATAGGTCACTGCAATCCTTAAAGAAATGGGAGAAAACAGACGAATACAATGTGTATCAAAAGAAGAGAAGGATAGAGAGGGAGGGGTAGCCAGGACTTGAAAGGTGCTCAGTAGGGATAGAAGCAAACCAACTCCACCTCCTTTCCGTCCACTGGGTCTGGGTGAGTGAGTCCAGTGGAGGCCTTCATGGGAGAGAGCTGCGTGCGAGGCAGAATATGACTCCTGAAGCCATGTTTCTGTGATTGCAAGAAGGTTAAGGGAGTGGGAAACAAAAAGGTCATGGACAGAAATGAGCTTATTGCAGACAGAGCGGGCATTCCAGAAGGCACATGAGAAGGTGGGGGTGGTTGTTGGGATCAGGATAAGATTGAGAAGATTGCGGCTGATGCTGGAGGAGGGAGGGTGCCGGGTGTGGGGGTGAGATCCTGGAGGACCAGGATTAGGGGAGATATCCCCAGAGGTTAGCAGAAGGAGGAGGGTGAGGAAAGTAAGATGGGAGTGAGATGTGTATGAGTGCACATACTTTCCTGTCCTTGTGTGTGGGTCAGCAGGTGGGTTTTATTAGTATTAGCAGGAGGTGATGAGAACAGTAGTAGGGAGAGGGTATAAGTGATGGTGATATGTACAAGTTTTTGGGTGGAGAAGAGGGGAAAAGAAGTGAGAATTTGAAAGCAGAGGATACTAGTATGAGAAGGCAGAGCAGAGGGGACATATTAAGGGGTGGTGGGGATAGGTTTCAGACTTGCAGGATACCTTCCAAGGTGGTGGTTGTTGTCAGTCTAGAGTGGAGTAGAGTCCTTTCTTTCTAGAGTTTTGTCTTGCTGCTTTCGTTAACCTGCTTTAGTTAAACTGCGGTGTTCAACTGCTTATTACTACTGCAGAAAAATTTCTCAAGGCAGCAAAAATTACTTTGCCTAGACCCCCTGTCTCTGACTTCCCCCCGTGAAAACAACTCAATTTATACAAAGATGATCAAATGAGGAAATATTCCACACCCCAATTAGGGACTGATAAGAAACACATGAAATCGGGGGAGGAATGGTCGGAAAGGCACAGGCCAGTCATAAAGATGAGTATCTCTTAGGTCCCAAAAGGAGGTGAGAATCCATCATTAACAAATGGCTAAATTGAAAATAAAAAACTTTGATGCATACAATTATATCAGAGATTTTGCAAAACAGCGAGACCGTTTTGAATTGCTTGAGAGAGAGTTGCATACCACAGTTATAGCAGAGATTTTGCAAAGCAGTGAGACAATTTTGAATTGCTTGAGAGAGAGTTGCATACCCTAGTTATTGCAGAGATTTTGAAAGCAGTGAGAGTAATAACTTAGTATTGGACACAAAACAAGAAAATCTCCAATGTATTAAATAAATTCTGGCCCCTCTTAAATGAGGATCCTGCCCTTAACCGACACATTAAACCTCACCCTGAGGTAAAATATAAAAGAACGCCGCCTTTGAAGGAGCGGTTAGTTAAAAGTAATTTCCATAGTCATGGCTACCAATCCTTCTACAGTAACAGGAACCTATGTGACATGCCCACACATTCTAAACACTTTTCCATCTTTCAAATGCAGAGTTACACTACACCAGTGGTTTGGCAAGTATCTGGCCAAATGCCTATGTGGCTGTTTTTATGTGGGCAAAACTAAACGTCCCTTTCACAAAAGGATTAAAAATCAAATAAATCCAATTCACAAACGCCTCATGGAAACGGCTATTAGCTGACATGTTGGCACAAAGCACAACTTTGACACGCAAATGGTAAACTTTTTTACTCTGGAACATATACCAATGCATCAAAGAGTGCGCAGCGATGATGTCATGACGCAATGTGCCGCTGAAGCCACGCATGCGCAGAAGTGTACGCACTCGACCGCGTCCATAGCAAACAACCTGCCCCAGGAGAGTATGAGGAGGGCGGGTGCAGGGCATAGCAGAACACCACCAAAAGGGTATGGGCCACAAAATCATATGCCCACCCATACAGGAAACAAAGGCGGGCCTACCAGACGAGGCCCGAACAGAAAAAACAGAGGGTGTGGTGGGAGGACCGAGCGTAAGCCATCATCCCAACTCAAGACAAAGGAAAGATCCCCCCAATAGGGGACTTTAAAAAGCCTACACGGACAGAAGAGGAATGTACACCAATATAGTATGATAAAATTCAGTATTTTTTCAAAAAATTTATGAAAAAGCATAATTGGAAATAGGGAGGTGGTTGTAGGAGCTAGAGAGTGCATACAAAACAGAGGGGCAGGCAGGCAGGACGTATATATGCAAACAAAACACATTGGCCTTTTTCACAGCATGATAGTAGGTGAAACATCTGAGTATCGAGAATTAGATGTGAAATCTCTTCTTCAGGGAATTTCACACGGTATGCAAGAAAGGCTTGGTTCCCATGTGTGGAAAGAAGGGGGAGGGAAAGGGCGGAAGGGGAGCCGTAACAAATCTCATTGCTCGTCCAAATAGCTGGCAGTCTTGTTGAGCAGTAGTGAACAGACTATATGTCTAATTAAGGATAGTTGATGCCAAGGTGCAGTAGGGGGAAGGGGACAGGGCACAATTATCTCTATCCAGTCCAAACCCAGTTGCACAGAGCAAAACATTTGCATGACCCATTTATGGCTGGTCCTCCGGCAACCAAGGGAGACTAACAGACCTAGGCGCCTCAGCGCAGTACATAAGCATATGTAGCCAGGCTATAGGAGCATGTAGGGATGGTTGGTGAATGGGCTGTAACATAACAGCTACAATGAGCAACGTGACTCCCCAGGACAGGCCCGAACAGAAGGGAACATTTAATGCAAGGCTATAAAGTATCAGAAAGAATGTACACATAGTGTTGAAACATACAAAGAGAAAAAAATATATACATAGTGTTGCAA
Source organism: Glandirana rugosa (assembly GCA_018402905.1). Lineage (NCBI taxonomy): Eukaryota > Metazoa > Chordata > Amphibia > Anura > Ranidae > Glandirana > Glandirana rugosa. The sequence goes on from BLSH010538406.1 coordinate 297,208, forward strand.
CATACAGCAACCCTGATAGCAATAGATTGCAACATGGTATGCACCAATAACTACCAAGTTAGGTTTGGTATATGAATATTAATGTTTAACAGTTACATATAGAGACTTAGTAGAAAGGGAAAGATATACTGGGCAGTACATAAGGGAAAGTAGATAAAGTATTAATTTTGTGGGCTAAGTTGTAACGCACTCCAAAAGAGTATCCCTCATAAAAAGGGTTTGACGATGAAAGTTTCGTTAACGCCAGGTGATCATGAGGGGTGGGCAACTAAATGGCAAATGAGGTTTAATGTTGGAAAATGTAAAATAATGCATTTCGGTGCCAAAAATATGAATGCAGTTTTTTAGCTTGGGGGAGAACATCTGGGGGAGTCTAGGATGGTAGTAGATGACAGGCTCAGAAATGGCATGCAATACCAGGCTGCCACAAGCAAAGCCAACAAAATACTGGCATGCATTAGAAAAGGGATTAATTCCAGAGATAAAACAATAATTCTCCCACTCTAAAAGACTCTGGTCTGGCCACATCTTAAGTATGCCGTCCAATTCCAGGCACCAGTCCTCAGGAGGGATGCCCTGGAACTGGAGAGGGTTCAGAAAAGGGAAACAAAATTAATAAAGGGACTGGAGGATCTCAGCTATGGGGAAAGACTACAAGCATTGAACTTGTTCTCTTTGGAGAAAAGACACTTGAGAGGGTATATGATTTCAATGTACAAATACTGTACTGGTGACCCCACTATAGGGAAAAAGCTTTTACGCGAAAGGGAATTTAAAAAGACACGCGGCCATTCACTAAAAGTAGAAGAAAAGCGGTTTAACCTTAAACTGCGTAGGGGGTTCTTAACTGTAAGAGCGGTAAGGATGTGGAATTCCCTTCCACAAGCAGTGGTTTCAGCGGGGAGCATCGGTAATTTCAATAAATTATTGGATGGGCACCTTAACAACCATAATATACAGGGGGTAAACAATGTACTATTAACATGTAAGCACACGCGCAGGTTCGACTGGATGGACTAGTGTCTTTTTCCAACCTTACCAACTATGTAACTATGTGGCTTTTAAATTTGAGATCCACCTGGCCTCACGTTGCAGGATAATTTTGTCCCAATCTAGGATTTTCAGGGATATGATCAGGGGCTGCAAATTTGATAACACTAGTATTGTGTCTGTGTTTAAGAGCAATATGTCTCCTGATGGGCAATTGGGGTGTACGAGCTGTATAGAGCAGTTAGTGCCAACATCCCAGGTAATGAATACTTAGAGACTAACCCTCAATGGGTGGGACTTTTTAGGCAAAAATGGTCAAGGTGATAAATATAAAATATACATTTTAAAAAATATTCCAATGTATTAAAATATTGAATATGCTGGTTTAAACAACATGATTATACAATTTCCCCATTGATGAACAGCACCTGATGCATCTCAGAATACCTTCTTCAGAGGTGCTAATATATACCATTAAACAGTTTTGAATCTGTAGAGATATAAATCATACAGTAAGCAATGTTCAATTATTGTCATGGAGTTCCACAGCACACAAGAAGCATACCATTGGACTTATCAATCTCCCATAGGAGTACATGTAGTGTAAATTCTCAATACTTAAAGGAAAAAATATTTCTCTTAATGCAATAAAATCGCCAGTATGGACCAAGTTACCACTTAGATGAGACCCCCTATGAGCCCCTGGGCCACAAAGTGAGGTCCCCGACAAAGGATCCAGGCGGTAGCATCCACAGACTGGAGCGAAGCGAGGGCCAAGGTCAGGGAAAAGCCTCAGGGTATAGAGGATAGATATGCTGAATGGAGAGAAAAATAATATACATATCAGTGCCATCCTCTCCGGTAGCAGCAAGCAGTAATCATAATAATAGCGTTTATATAAAACGCTGTATGCAACTAAGCACAAAGATCATTAATCTAATTTAAGAAAAAGGTACCTGATGGCTAGCGTCCAATGAAAAGATTAGTGCCTCCAATATGGTAGGGTACCGACCAATCTGAACGGACCATCTAGAAATCCATGTAGTCAAAAAAACGGGGGATGGCATGAAGGAAAGCAAGCCATTAGGGAGGTAAATGTAATCATTTTAAAATGCCTTTAATCAAATGGTCTACAGCATTACAAAGGGACTATCTCAGTCTGAAAGGCTGTGTCTAGTATTTACCTGCTGCACGCCGTCTGGAGTGGGGCATCTGATCTGCTGCCATGCTGCACAGCATGATATGCTGTCGCAGTAGCCCCGTGGAACGCAGAGCAAAGGGAGGAAGTTGGAGGGACCGGCCCCTCCCTGCTGTCAGAGGATGACACATCCGGAAATTAATATGGATCTGACAACAAGGCAGACATTTCCCCAGAACGGGGAATGTCTGTCAGTGCTGTGACACACAGGGGATAAACCTGCTGCTTACACCAATAAAGGCTAGCAACTCGGGTGTGCAGGGCAGGGAACAACTCAGGGACCCAAGGGGAGAGGAAAAGGGGAGAAAAAAGTGGTGTGGCACAAAAAGAAAAATTACATGAATCAACTTTTATATATATATACTGAATACTCCTATATGCTTATGACATCCATGACACAAACAATGCTGGATATACATATACACATATATTTAGTTAGCATGTCAGTAAACAAAATATTAAGGCAATAAAATGGCAAAAATGCATTAAAGAAAAAAAAAAAGAGAGAAAAAAAGGGGGGATATTAAGAGAAGAATCATGTCTCCTGATGGGGGTAGACATGGTCCTTTATTCTCCGCCAAAATTGGTTTTCCCTATATAGTAGGCTCCGCACTCACAAAGCATGATGTATACAATCCTTGGGGTTTTGCAGTCTACATAGTGTTTAACCTGATGGAGTTTGCCAATAGGAAGGTAGAAAGCCTGATTCACAAGGATCCATGCACAGAAATCACATGAGCCACATTGCCATGTGTCTCTGAGATTGGGTTCAACAGAAGGAGAGGAGGAAATGACTAGATGTAACCCTATCCCTAATAGAATTAGCTTTCTTGTAAGCAATCTCAGGTGAGTCTTTAACCACCTCCCTCCCGGCTACTGCATATATGTCCTTGTGGACGCTTCCTCCTTCTGAGTGAACGTTCCTGTAGGTCCTTCAGAAGGAGCGGGATCACGCAGGCACGTGATCATCATGTGTGCCGGACACGCCGCGTCCCGGATCGGCAGAAGGGATCGGTCATTTGCCCTTCTGATCACATGATGGCTGTGTCCAATCACAGCCATCATGTGGTGTAAACAACATGGGGGATGTCACAAACAGTTGGATCGCAGCGCGATCCCGATGTGCCCGTGTCCCCCAGAGACCGGGCAACATGCACGGCAGGAGGGCTCTGTGATTGGCCCTCCTGATCACATGACCGGCTTTGCTTCTCTTCATAGAGTCAGTGAGAAGGAAAGCAGATCTGCGAGCTGGGGGATCAGTGTGTGTGAGCTATTTTTTACAGCTTTTTACACACTGATCACCCAGCTAGTGTCCCCAAACAGTGAAAACACCAACACCTGTCCCAGTAAACATCTGTCCTGGTAAGCATCTGTCCCACTGGGGGGGCGTGGCCTGACGACTCTTGGGAGTAGGACGCGTGTCTCCTTAGCTCCGTACATTACTCCTGCCTTACATTGATCCTGAGCTCCGGGAACGGTTAAAAGTAGCCTGAGGACATTCATGCAGACCCCGCTGTACCCTCTGCTATGGCACCACCGAAAACTAAGCCAGACACGGCCCCCAAGCTAGAAAAATACCGCCGGCAGGAGCGGGAAGGCCTTGAGGAAGATGGCGACGCGGTGCCATAGGTAAGCGAGACGACAGGCGCAGACACTGATAGAGTGCTGGGGGCTATCTCTACTGTACAAACCACACTTACTACGAAAATAGAGGAGATGAGGGTGGACATTTCTCTGATCCAGCAGGATCTTCAGAACCTAAGGGAGAGAGTCACATCATCTGAAACTAGGCTGGGGGAGATGGAGGACACAATTCCGCCATTGCAGTCATCCTCAGCACGCATGCAGCACCAGATCAATCAAATCTTTGCAAAACAGGACGAAATGAAAAACAGGCTCCGTAGGTGCAATTTGCGTTTTATTGGCCTGCCAGAGGGATCCGAGGGCAAAGATCCCACTACATACCTGGAACAATTATTAATACTTATGGAAGGGAGGCCTTCTCAGCCACATTCGCAGTAGAAAGGGCGCACCTCTTGCCTGCAAAGCCGCCTCCATTGGGGGCCCCCCCGCGTACCTTTATAGCCAAAATGTTAAACTTTAAAGACAGAGATGCTGCCCTGCGAATGGCCTGAGTGAAGGGTAACATACCCCTGGGCAACATTAAGGTGGCCATCTTCCCTGATTTTTCTACAGCAGTACAGAAACGCAGACAAAATTTCTCAGAGGTCAAGAGAAGCCTGAGGATCAAAAATATTAAATACTCAATGCTCTTCCCCGCAAGACTTCATGTAAAAGATGAAGACCGAGCAATCTTTTTTGAAACGCCTGAAGATGTTATTTCTTGGTTGGAACTGCGTGAACCTGTACGGCGCCCGCGCGATTGAATGTGAAATTTATGGATGCAGCTATATACAAAGAGGGTAAATCACCGCTCAGACACTTCTGTAAGGACAGAAACACTCTAATTGACATTGGCGGTCTTCTCCCTTTGAATGGCGTTCTTACACCCTCCCTTACCCTTTGTATGCCTCAGCAATGCCCCTGCAATGTATGCTGAACTTTCCTCTGTTGCACAAGATAGACTCTTTTTTGAGTGTTACGCACCGGCCTTTCACGGGATGGCAGATGGATTGCCCTGCTCAAGGAGGCCATCATTCATCAAGGCTTACTACACATGCATGATCCTACACACGCATTATTAACGTCCCGGCTGGGACATAAGGAACAGCTCAGGCCTGGATTCAGTCTAACTTCATACCTATGATTGATTCCCGGGGGAACTCTGCATGGAGGCACAGCAGTCTTGCTCGATGGAGGATTGGTGCAGTGAAGTTTCGCCCAACCAGAACCAATAAGGGAGATACACTCCAGAGCAATCACTGGGCTGTTAAGCCTTCTTTATTGGGTGGCACAAGACTAAAGTTGGTGCACTCTGCATGTGACAGCCTTTGCTGTGTCATAGTCTGCTGCCTCTTACTGCTGGAGAAACTGCTCTGGGGTGGAAACGGGACTCCACTTTGTTCGTTTGGAGTACAGGTTATGCCCCACAGGTTAATTCATGATTGTTTGAGGGAGAATGCCCACACAGGTTGGGGTTGGTGTTGGGCTGGGTGGGGGCGGGAGTATTATCTTGAATGTACAATGCATTACCAGGTTTTTATTAGTGCCACAGTATATTCTATTACTTGAATTGGTTATTACAATGCTTTTCTGCTATGTCCTACTGCCTTTCTTGTCTAGATGTATATTCTACGAGGGGACATCCTCTTGCGGTTGTATCGATAGCCTAACTTTTTTTATCCTCCAGACACTTCTTATACATATGGAGTATGGCTTCCTTTAACCACTTCAATACTATGCACTTAGAACACTTTACTACCAGACCAATTTTCAGTTTTCAGTGCTGTTGCGCTTTGAATGACAATTGTGCGGTCGTGCGACGCAGTACCCAAACAGATTTTTTATCATTTTGTTCCCACAAATAGAGCTTTCTTTTGGTGGTATTTGATCACCCCTGCTGTTTTTATTTTTTGCCCTACAAATAAAAAAAGACCGAAAATTTTGAAAAAAAAAAATTCTCCATTTTTGTCATAAAACTTTGTAAATAAGTAAATTTTCTCCATCACTGGTGGGCACTGATGAGGCTACACTGACAGGCATTGATGTGGCAGTACTGATTGGCATTGATGAGGCGGCACTGATGAGGTAGCACTGATGATGAGGCACTTATATGCAGCAATGATGAGCACTGTTAGGCGGCACTGATAAGCAGCACTGACGGGTACTGAGAGGTGGCACTGATATACAGCACCGATGGGCACTGATATGCAGCACTGACGGACACTGCTAAGCGGCACTGATGGGCACTCATGGACAGCACTGATTGGCACTCATAGGCGGCACTGGGCACTGATATGTCGCACTGGTATGCATTGATAGGGGCACTGGTGGGCATATACACTGATAGGGGCTCATTCCCTGGTGGTCTAGGGTGGCATCTGAAGGTGGCAATGAGTGCCATCCACACTGGGCACTATGTCACTTACCTGGTGGTCTAGGGGGATCTCCCTGGTGGTCCAGATCTGCTCCCTGGTGGTCCGTGGTCGGCTCCCTGGTGGTCCTGGGTGGGCACATCCCTGGTGGTCCCTGGGCAGGCTCCCTGGTGGTCTAGGGTGGCGATCCGAGGGAGGGCTGTGCTGATAAATCATTAGCACAAACCCTCCCTGTCAGGGATGCAGCCAATCAGCTCTCCACTCCTCAGGTCTGCAGACCTGAGTACAGGAAAGCCGATAAACGGCTTCCCTGTGTTACACTGTGACCAGCCGTGATTGGCCACGGCTGGTCACATGGTAAAGTGCTTCGGATCGAAGCACTTTACCGAGATCGGTATTGCGGGGGGTCAGACTGACCTCCCACACCACCAATCGCCGCGATGCGCGCCCCCCCTGGCGCGCGGTGGCTTGTTATCCTGAGGACGTCATATGACGTCCAGTCAGAATAACTAAGCCACTTCCCGGCCGTCATTTTGCATACGGCGGTCGGGAAGTGGTTAAACTGCTCACTTGGAATGTCCGAGGGCTAAGTGACAGAGTCAAACATAATGCTGTATTAACATTTCTTAAAAAGCAGAGAGCTGATATAATGGCCCAAACAGAGACCCACATAGATGGTCGCCTTCAGCTCGCCCTTAAGAGACCCTGGATTGGTTGGGCATATCATTCAACGTACTCTACACATGCAAGGGGGGTGTCCCTACTGGTTTCAAAATCGTTATATTTTGAACTGTAGGATTTAAAAACAGACCCGCAGGGTAGATATCTCTTTGTACATGCTAAGATATATGGGGAGCAGTTCCTAATTATGGTATTCTATGTTCCACCACTTTTCTCCATGACAATTTTGCTTGAGGGTCTAGACTACATGACGCAATACCCGACAGCTTTGGTCATTTGGTTAGGAGACTTCAATGCTACTGTAAATCCCTTGTTAGATAGACTGCAGCCGATGGATTCCTCACATTGCCCTACTGCAACTCCTAGATTTGCTAGACTATTAGCTCAGCTTAATTTGGTTGACTCCTGGAGGTCGAAAAAACCCTACTGGAAGGGCATATTCCTGCTTTTCCTCCACGCATAACAATGTCCGGGATAGATTATATCTTCCTGACACGAACCCTAGTGCCCCGCTTGTGTTCTGCCATCTTCTGTGCTCGACTGCTCTCGGACCATAGTCCGTATTATATCACACTCTTTGTGCCTGTTGACAAACCTCCAAGATTGTGGAAATTAAACCCGTTCTGGTTATCCCTGTTATCGGACAATGGTGAAGTAGAGAAGTAGTGGCAGCATTGTTTCCAAGAGAATGAACATACCTCTTCATTTATAAACGTGTGGGAGACATTCAAGTTACATGCTAGGGCCCACCTGACGACATGTATAAATGACATCAAGCGTACCGCAGCTGCCCATACTGATAGGGCATTGGAGGAACTCTCCCTAGCTGAAACCCAATATGAGACGGACCCCTCCCCAGACAAGGCTGCATGTCTAAAATTACGGACCAGAGTGGTGAATCAGTTACAATTCGAAGCGTCTAGGAGGAAATTATTTTATTTATTGAGCAAGGAGAGAGGGCGGGGAAACTGTTAGCTTACATGGTACATAGCGAGGACAGGCCCCCTGTGGTGGTAATATTAAGAAACTCAGTGGGTGAGATAGTCATAGACCCGGCTGAGGTGACAAATATGTTTAAACAATTTTTTAGCTCCCTCTACACATCTACTGCGCCAGGAGACACAACTCCCATAGAACACTTTCTAGATGGGCTTGAACTACCACAGTTAACCCTAGAGCAAATGAGACAACTGGAGGATACAATCTCAACCGATGAGATCGCTCTGGTGATGGCAGGTTTTGCTAGATCCAATTCCCCGCGCTCGGATGGCCTGCCCATTGAGTTTTATTCGCAGTATAGCGAGACCCTCATCCTGAAATTGTTGATCCTGTATAATCAAATTTTTGAGACCTCAACTCTACCCAACACTATGAGAGAAGCCACAATAGTCTTAATACCCAAACCGGACAAAGATCCGGAATTGCCAGAATCCTACAGGCCTATATCATTAAACAGGTAGATGTTAAAATCCTTGCTAAGGTGCTAGCCACACGCCTCAACCGGGTTATTCTTACCCTGATCCATGAAGACCAGGCGGGTTTCATGCCGGGTAGAAATACCTCCTTCAACCTTAGGAAGCTGTTTATAAATATGCAGGCATGTCACGATAATGTCGGAGAGGGTTGTGGTGACCCTCGCACCGCTAAAGCATTTGATTCGGTGGAGTGGAGGTATTTGTGGAAATGCTTGGAGAGGTTCAGTTTTGGTCCTAACTTTCTTAAGTGGATCCGTATGCTCTACCTTAATCCAGTGGCCAAAGTGATAGCAAACGGTTGGGTATCTGAGCCATTCGAACTAACTAGAGGCACAAGACAGGGGTGCCCTCTATCCCCGTTACTTTATGCCCTAGCTACAGAGCCCCTCGGAGTAACCCCTTAATACAAGGCCTGCGCGTTGGAGATTTTTGGGACAAGGTGAGTATGTATGCAGATGATACTCTGTTGTACCTTGCTGATTCTGGCCCATCTCTTGCAGAGGCTCTACATACAATAGACCATTTTGGTTCCTTCTCTGGACTCAGAATCAACTGGGAGAAATCGCAAATTCTACCACTTGATCTGTTTCCACAAATGGAAGCTCAGGCCGGGTTACCCCTGTATCGAGTGAGCTGTATCAAATATCTGGGAATCCGGACAATTAGATCTCCCTCGGATTACATACTACTTAATATAGAACCGCTCTTCTCCTTGATTAAAGCTAAAACACAAATATGGGCCCGACTCCCTCTAGGGGTTATGGGCCGTATCAGCCTCATCAAAATGGTACTCCTTCATAAAATTCTTTACCTGCTCTGGCACACCCCGGTCTACTTACCGCTGAAATTCTTCAAAACAATGGACTCCATCCTTAAATCATTTGTATGGGGGAAAAGCAGACACAAATTGGCCTGGAGAACACTTAAAAATACGACAGATTTAGCAGGCGATTCACTCCCTGATTTCAGTCTGTACTACGTGGCGTCGCAGTTGTTCCATATTGATAAGTCGGACAGAAGGAGATTTCTCCAGCTACTGTGCCCCGCTTGGGCACAGCGGATGGCAGAACCCTTTTGTGTGATTACTGTGGGACCAGGTGCAGACGGTACCAAACAAAGGGAGCAAGGCTCCCTCATACAACATTATAGGAGAATATGGCAACTCGCTTCCACCAAACTAGATATACCTCCACTCAACGACTATACCCCCATCTGGCACAATAAGACACCTCCAGAGTTTCTGACGGTACCTGATCCCGAAGCCTGGAGTAGAAGGGGAATATTTTACCTATCCCATATCCTTAACCACTTCCCGCCGGTAGGACGTCCATGGACGTCCTAGACTTTGAGTGGTAATATCTGAATGGTGCCAGCAGCTAGAGGCACCATTCAGATATCATTTTTTACAGCTGGCGATTTTGTACACCACAAGAACGATCATAGCGGCAGTTCAGCCGCTTGATCGTTCTTGTAGGCAGCGGGAGGGGACGTCCCCCCCCTCCCGCCGCCATTCGGTGCTTCTCCCGTGCCGCCCATACGATCGGCGGCAGGGAGAAGAGATCCGTCGCCGCTGGAGTGTCGTCAGGGAGATGACTGATGACCATCTGGTCACCAGTCATCTCTATGACCCTCGGAGGACCGGGCGCGATGTTATGACGTCACGCCCGGCCCGGCTTTTGTAAACAAAGCCGTGATCACGGCTGGAAAGGCTGGGATCGGAATTTTTTTTTCTGATCTCAGTCTTTCCAGCCTGCAGGAGAGATGTGAGGTCATA
>BLSH010538406.1:314839-325132 GCA_018402905.1 Glandirana rugosa
GAATTCAAGTAGGGAAGGAAATTGGTGAACTGTTGACCCGTGAATTTGGGGGAATTGTTGGTCTGGTTAAAAGTCGAAAGTCGCGAGAGTGTGAAACTTACTGTTAATGAGTCAGTACGTTGTAACATGGGTATACTTTAAACGCAGGAAAAAAAGTGTGTTTATCTCGAAAGAAAACCACCATAAATTAGTAGAGACCCAAAAAATAAAAAACGCGATATTAATTTTTTTCTGGCTTTTAAAACATTTTTTTACTTAAAAAGAAGCAAAGACAATATTTTAAAACGTTTAATCATTAAAAAGAAGTATTTAAAACCGGTTTGTTGCATGACTGAGTAATTGTCATTCAAAGTGTGAGAGCGCTGAAAGCTGAAAATTGGTCTGGTTGTTAAGGGGGTTTAAGTGCCCAGTTGTCAAGTGGTTAAAGGAAGGGATGAACTTAAGTTTGGAAACTGAAGCATGAGTAGAGCAATTAGGTGCTCTGTGTTTTTGCAGAGGTAGAGGGTCCTGGAGGGGGGGGGGGGGAGTTGGAATCATCCTCTGTAAAAGTACCTTCCCACCTGTGACATTTAATGAATTGGTCAAGTGCCTCATCAAAACTGACATTTTCAGTTGCCAGGCCAGGCCAATGACATACAGTTATTGCCTTCAGATGACCCCAAAGATAAAAGTCTAAGGGGGTCAGATCGGGAGACCTTGGGGGCCATTCAACTGGATTGGTCATCGTGGGCCAGTTGAATGGCCACCAAGGTCTCCCGATCTAACCCCTTAGACTTTTATCTTTGGGGTCATCTGAAGGCAATTGTCTATGCTGTGAAGATACGAGATGTGCAGCACCTGAAACTACAGATACTGGAAGCCTGTGCTAGCATTTCTCCTGCGGTGTTGCTATCAGTGTGTGAAGAGTGGGAGAAGAGGGTTGCATTGACAATCCAACACAATGGGCAGCACATTGAACACATTTTATAAGTGGTCAGAAACTTGTAAATAACTCATGAAGGAATAATGTTACGTTAAAACCAAGCACACCATTGTTTTTCTTGTGAAATTCCCATTAAGTTTCATGTGTCACATGACCCTCTTCCTATAGAAAAAACAAAAGTTGGATTCAAAATAGCAGACTTCAAAATGGCCGCCATGGTCACCACCCATCTTGAAAAGTTTCCCCCCACACATATACTAATGTGCCACAAACAGGAAGTTAATATCACCAACCATTCCCATTTTATTAAGGTGTATCCATATAAATGGCCCACCCTGTATATTGTGACAAGGGGGTCTTTAGCTCAGTGGTAGATGCATATTCAGTGAGTTTTGCGAGAGCCAGGAACTCTGTTTGAGGGCATGGTAGCCCATGTTTATTAAAAGAATAAAAGTTCAAACAAAAGATCCAAAGGGTTTTCCCTCGCAGGGGGTTGTCACCATCCATGTACAGCAAACATAAATGCATATACTTAGCCTCCTGGCTCATCCATGAACATTAGCTCTCCTGGCTATATGCGATGAATAGCTCTCCTGGCTATAGGGTTCAGTAGCCCTCCTGGCTACAAGCGATCGGCTACTTGGACACTCAGACTGCCTCCTTCAGTCTTCAACTCCTGGGGACCGCCTGTGTCCCAGTGTGTGTGTGCCCCTGAAGCCTTGGCCTGACTGTCTTAACAGGCCTCCACCCAGCTGTGCAATAAGTGTCCTGGGTAAAGCCAAAACTCGGACCCAGGACCGGGGATCTCATCCCACCTAGGTCTCTAAGAGATACCCGGGCTCCAGATCCCAAAACAGACTTTAAATACTGAGGATTATGAAAAGCCAGTTTCCTCTTAAACATGCAACTCATCTGGAGCCCCTTAACCTGCCAGGTTGAGAATCCTGCACCATCTTCCTTCTCTAAACCCCGGCAGGGCACTGCTCTGCCACAATATATTTACATACACACAGATATAAAAATACATGCACAAGTATGTGAACGTATGCATAAACCTGCATGTACGCACATATACACACATGCAAACCCACACCAAATTTACAAACAATTTAATGTGGGCTTGTCCAGAAGGTGCATTAAAAATCAGTATGAAAAATTGAAAGAGGTCTGGATAAAATATTTGTATTCTGAGTCTCTAACAACCGTGTTAGAAGCATGACCGAGGAGGATGAACAAGTGGCCTGGGGTGTGCCTTAGTCACATGGTCAATATGCCTAAAAGGGGGCATACCCAAGTATAATGAATAAAAGGTACTGAAATTAAAAAAGGGGAAGGGCGGGTGGGACATGAAAGATCTGTCGACAGGAATTGAGGAGGAGAGGGGCAGGCATTTATGTGGCCCGACTCCTACAAATTTAGGCTGACCTGCGGTCAGCCTTCCCATTTGTATTCTGGGTCTCTAGCAGCCGTGTTAGAAGCGTGACCGAGGAGGATGAACAAGTGACCTGGGTTGTGCCATAGTCACAAGGTAGGTGCGCCTAAAAGGGGGCAAAAATAAGTAGGATGAGTTTAAACAAAACAGATTTATTTGCCATACAACATGAGAACATGAGAACCTTAAATCGACCAAATGCAAAAGAATGTCCTGAGTATGCGCTGGGATTCAAACCGAGGTTCGAAATCAGGGTGCGGCAATGTTTCACAAACTGTGACGTCGACAGGGGTGCACTCGGGAAAGGCAATAAAGGGTTATCCCTGGGTTTCTCAGCTAACCTCACCAAAAGTTGGTCCAGGACCGTGACCGGACACCAGGCATTGTTAGTCTTAAACAACCTGATGTCGGTACCAGTGCCTGTTTGCTGCGTCTTGCGTGCCTAACCAACTGAGTAACCAAGAGAATGCGTGAACTTGATCCCACATGAGTGAACTCACTTGGTCTGAGGAACTCATAAAATGCCAGGAACATGGCCGTTTTGAACACCAAACTAGGTAGCAGCCCGAAAGGGGACCTGTTGAGCATGTCTGATATATCCCGGAAAATATGGCCTGTGATGGGCAGTCTGCTCAGGGTGGTAGGTGTGTTGCTCTTCTGAATTCCCTTGAGGATAGCTTTAATAGGATGTGCTGAAAAATGGATGACCTACTGGGATCCTGCAGCGACAAAAAATGTTGTATGCCTGCCAGATATGTCTTAATCATGCTGTATGATAACTGCAGTTGTGAGTGGCAGTATGCAACAAATGAAAGCAAAATTCGAATGTCATGGCTATCCCTCCTGGGATACCGCATCTGGAAAGACTGAAAAGTTCTCCAAGCTACCTCTTAAGCCTTCTTGGCAAAATTTAGCATGCTGTGTAATGACTGCAATCCTACCCTGGAACCTACCTGCGAGATCGTGAAAGAATACGCTCTCTGATTCTATCTAGTTTGTCAGTCGGAAGACTAGCCTGCATAGCCTGAGTATCCAGTGTGATGCCTAAGAAAGTGAGTGTAATCACCGGGCCTTCCATTTTCTTTTTTGCCAGAGGGACATTCAAAGCCAAGAAAACTGATATCAATTTCTGTAAATCTGTAGGGGCCTGACTCGCATCCTCAATGAGGAGGAAATCATCCAGATAATGAATGACTTCTTGACAATGTACCCCATGGGTGAGTATCCAGTTGAGTGCCTGCACAAAGGTGTCAAAAAGCCAATGGCTGCTCTTGGACCCAAAAGTTAGTTTTATGCAAAGTAATACTGACCCCTCCATTTTATGCCATGCCACTGCCAGACTGCTGGCAAAATCGGAAGTAGTTTGTAGGCATCCGCTATATCCACTTTGGACAGCCAAGCACCCTTACCTGTCCTAATGATGCTTTGTATCGCCTGGTCCACGGATGCATGCTTAAGCGAAAATTCTTCTGGCAGAATCAATGAGTTCAGGCTCGGTATGTGCGAACCATGGGGGGGCTGATAAATCATAAATCAAATTAAGTTTGTTGGAGAACTTTCCTTTGACCAAACTTAGGGGATTGACCCTCCAATGCTGAAAAGGGGGTGTCAAAAAAGGCCCTATGATAAAACCTCTCTCAAGTTCTGACTGGAGCAGCAAATCTACCGCCTCCATCTCTGCATCTGCTGACCTCAGATTCTGACATTCAAATGTGTCTATCGGCAAAAAAAAAAATGAAACCTGTACGGAAACTTCTTGAGAAACCCTCCACCAGAAAATCCCTTGACGTGGGCAGGGGATGAGAAGCCAGACAGGCCTGTTAATATGACACATCAATGCGGCTTAGTCATGAAGTTTTATTTTTTAGCGTGCAAGCTGATTTTGGGTGAGCTCTAAAACCAGCACTGGCTATAATTACATACAATATGGTTGAAGTTGTTGCAGATTTGTGACTTCCCCAAAAAATGCATTGGCCGACCTAATTTGTCAAATGAGGATGATTGAGCCGGGCCAGGAGCAAACTAGGAAAAGGCCTGGATGTGCTTGGTAACGCGGGGAGTTCCGCATTGGGGCACCAATATGTGGTATGGGAAACTGACTGACATGTGCACAAACTGGCGACCTTAGCCCTGCAAAATAGTCCAGTGTCAATGTTACTCCTAAACTGCAACCACCTGGTGCTGAGAAAAAATAGCTGCTGCCTTGGTGGAAAATGACTGATGGTAGTCATAGAAAGTGGACCCCCCATACTTCTGACCTAACTCTACTACCATACAGAGATGAAGGTCCAGTTCCTCCCTCCTTAAGGGGTTTACAGAGCAAATAATATCTCTAAACAGGCTGAATGCCAGAACAAATTCCAGGATAGAGAGCTTCCGAGTAAAGAGGAAGTAAACCCAGATTTGGTTTACTTCCTCAATATAACCCTGTAAAGTAGCTTACAAGTGCTCCTGGATATGAGCTTGCAGCTATTGCAACCTGGTAGTGCATCCGTAAGTGCTTGCAATGATTGCAAGGACACAGTGCATCAGAATGTGTTTTGGTGATGGCACGATTTGGACCCGAGGGTCTGTGTGCCCCCAATTGCAACCACCTCTTATGGATTGAACAAAGTATGGTGGTGCCACCAAAATGAATTCCAGGAAATCCTCTATAAAAGTGTTACAGCTCAATGAAGTGCTGATCACCTTAATGAGGAACCTCTGGGTCAAACAGTAATGGACTGCTCATAATACATGTTATCATAGGACATTAAGCCAACCGAATGGATTAAGAAAAAGATGATGTCATTAAATTAAATAGTTAGCGCTTCAAGGATCTTTTAAAGAGATCACAATGTCTGAATCCTCAGATATTGGGGCACTGGTCGCCGGGCAATTACAGACAGGTGGCTTGATAGACCCAATTGGGACGGACTCACGGTTTGAGGGTGGTCATCCGCCAGTATGCGGTCTCACATTGAGAGCTGGGGTGAATTCCAGAGGGGCGTGAGTTTCCTTGAAGTCGCTGGTTAGGAAAGCCGGTGATTTGAGGTATCTTGAGGTTTCAAAGTAGCTCCTGTATCGCTGGTCCTCCGTGCGATAGGTGCATTTCAGGTATACTTTGGTCGTGAAGCACTTCTGTGGCATGGAAGTCTATTGAGCGGTGAATGCACATACAGTGTAAGCGTTGAGTTGCTCAGGTCCTGATCAGAAGTGTCAACATGTCTTCCGGCTGATTGACAGAGTGCAGCTTGTCAGAAGGCCAAAGTATCGGAGTGCTTAGGGCAGCTGGTGTTCCCTCAAACGGGGAAAGACTTTAGGGGTGGGTGGGGGGGGGTGCAGGGGGCAGATGCACCAAAAGACGTCCATGCCACAGAAGTGCTTCACGACCAAAGTATACCTGAAATGCGCCTATCGCACGGAAGACCGGCGATACAGGAGCTACTTTGAAACCTCAAGATACCCGTCAATCACCGGCTTTCCTAACCAGCGACTTCAAGGAAACTCACGCCCCTCTGGAATTCACCCCAGCTCTCAATGTGAGACCATATACTGGCGGATGACCACCCTCAAACCGTGAGTCCGTCCCAATTGGGACTATCAAGCCACCTGTCTGTAATTGCCCGGCGACCAGTGCCCCAATAGCTGAGGATTCAGACATTGTGATCTCTTTAAAAGATCCTTGAAGCTATTGAAAGCTAACTATTTAATTTAATGACATCATCTTTTTCTTAATCCATTCGGTTTGCTTAATGTCCTATGATAACATGTATTATGAGCAGTTCATTACTGTTTGACCCAGAGGTTCCTCATTAAGGTGATCAGCACTTCATTGAGCTGTAACACTTACAGAGGATTTCCTGGAATTCATTGCCAGTAACAGACACATGCTCGCATATCAAAACTTAAATGTAATCCTTAAGCTGTGTGTATGACCCCGGGGTGTTTTATATTAGACAACGTTGTCTTTTAACTGAGTGCTTACATGTGGTTGTTCGTTACATCTTTTCAATAAAATTTATTGGCATAAGTGCCTGAGTATATACCACTGGGTTAACCCTTTATTCCCCGAGGGGAGAAGGACCTCTTTAGGGAGAACTCTGTCCTCTCCCAAATATGTGTTGTGCAGGCATTTATGTGGTCTGACTCCTCCTACAAATTCAGGCTGACCTGCGGAGTGCCTTCCCATATAACAAAAATTATAGACTACGAAAATACTCCTCATACAGACACTTTAGACAAATTATTTTTTAAAAAATATTGTTTAACCACTTGCCGACCGCCAACCGCAGGTTGACGGCGACAAGGTGGTTCGATATCGCAAACCGCCGTCAGACGGCGGCTGCGAGATCGTGCACTGTGAGCGCGCGCACGCCACCGGAGGCGCGCTCACTGTGTCCAGGGGGGTCCAGGGAGCGGGTGCGGCGGACTCGATCACCGCCGGCTACCCGCGATGCCCCCCCTGCAGTAAAAGTAAACACGGATCTCCGTTCTGTGAGATGGGGAAGGGCGGTGATCACAGCCTTCCTCTATATGGAAGCTGTGATCACTCCCCTTCCCCTGCTAGGGCAGCCCACACACAGTTAGAACACGACCAGGGAACACAGTTAACCCTTACAGCGCCCCCCCCAGGTTAACCCCTTCACTGCCAATGGAATTTACAAAGTAATCAGTGCATTTTTATAGCACTGATCGCTGTATAATCCCAAAAAAGTGTCAAAATGGTCCGACATGTCCGCAGCAATATCGCAGTACCGCTAAAAATCGCAGATCGCCGCCATTACTTGTAAAAAACAAATAAATAAAAACCCCAAAAATGAATTCTCATCATCCGTAAACGCGGCAACTTTTGCGCAAACCAATCAATAAACACCGATTGCGATTTTTTTTATCACAAATATGAGGAAAAATATAAAATCGGCCAAAACTGTTGAAAAAATGTTTTTTTTATATTTTTTTTTTGGATTTGTATTTTAGCAAAAAGTAAGAAATTAGTTTTTTTTTTTTGCAAAATTGTCGCTCTTCTTTTGTTTATAGCGGCGATTAGAAATAACGCAGCGGTGATCAAATACCACCAAAAGAAAGCTCTATTTGTGGGGAAAAAAGGACGCAAATTTTGTTTGGGTACAACGTCGCACAGCCACGCAATTGTCAGTTAAAGTGACACAGTGCCGAATCGCAAAAAGTGCTCTGGTCCTAAAGTGTGAAATCCTTCCGGGGCTGAAGTGGTTAACCACTTCCCACCCGGCCTAAATGACGGCCAGGCGGTGGATCAGTTATCTTGGCTGGACGTCTATTGACTATCTGTCAGTCTGAACCACCGCATTACCGATCTTGGTTAAGAGCTTTTATCAGAAGCTCTTTACCACGTGATCAGCTGTGAGCAATCATGGCTGGTCACAGTGTAAGCAGGAAGAGTAGTTCATCTGATTTTTCTCTATTCACGTCTGCAGACGCGAGTAGAGGAGAGCCGATTGATGGCTTTCCTGACAGAGGGGGGTCTGCACTGATTGTTTATCAGGGCAACCCCCCCTAGGATCGCCACCCAAGACCACCAGGGAGCCCGCCCAGGGGTCCCCAGGTAGAGCCCACCCAGGATCAACAGGGGCCCACCCTAACCACCAGGTAAGGGGCACAATGCCCAACGTGGATGGCACTCAGTGCCCATTTCAGATGCCACCCAGGACCACCAGGAAATGCCTACCTTACATTGTAAGCTGATATTGCCGCCTATCAGTGCCCACCAGTGCCACTATGTGCCCACCAGTGCCACCTATCAGTGCCCCATCAGTGCCACCTATTAGTGCCCAGTGCCACCTATTAGTGCTGCCTATGAGTGCCCATCAGTGCCGCCTATGAGTGCTCATCAGTGCTGCCTATCAGTGCCAATCAGTACTGCATCATCAGTGCCCGTCAGTGTAGCCTCATCAGTGTCCATCAGTGATGGAGAAAATTACTTATTTACAAAGTTTTGTGACAGAGAAAAAACATTTTTTATTTACAAAATGTTCAGTCTTTTTTATTTGTAGCGCAAAAATTAAAAAAAAACAAAATACCACCAAAAGAAAGATCTATTTGTGGGAAAAAAAAAAGGATAAAAATGTTGTTTGGGTACAGCGTTGTATGAGAGCGTAATTGTCATTCAAAATGCGACAGCGCTGAAAGCTGAAAATTGGTCTGGGTGGGAAGGGGGGTAAGTGCCTGGTATTGAAGTGGTTAAAAGCTGTTTAAAATAATTAATAGTTATCATTCACTGGCCTATATGTAAACAAATATGCTAATATATAAAACAATATATATAACAAATATACAGTATGTGTAAAAAAATTAAAAGACATGCTCCAGGACCTATAACTGCAAGTGAAACTAAAAGTAAAACAACAATAGAAAAGCTACAACCACGCTAGCTAAATGCATGGTGCTAGCGGATGCTTTGCATACATGATACAGAATAAAGTTTCAAAATCACAGGACTACCGAAAAGATAGAAAGTCAAAGCCTGTAGATTTTCGCAAAACTATGCCGGGGGGCATCAAAAACAATGCGTAAATAAAAGATCCATAATACCATCTGTTTCGGACTGAAAAGTAGTTATTGTACATACAAGTTATGGATCTACAAATCTTCATTAAGACCTCTGTGGGCCATACACCCTACGGTAAAAATCTAGCAGCTCTCCCTCCTACACAACCTTTGATGTCCACTCCCACCATCAAGATCCTTCGTAATGGCCTCAATGCCGAAGACTTTCATACCTGAATAATCTCCATCGTATACATCCTTAAAATGGCATGGGACTGAATACTTATCTTTGCCATTTTGTATACTGCATTTGTGTTTATCAATATCTCAACAGGCTTGAAGTCCGACCCACATATAACAGGCCACAGGGACAAAGTAGCCCATAGATCACGTAAGACGTGCCGCAATTAACCGCTTGCCGACCGCTGATTGGCAATTGACGGCGACAGAGTGGCTCTATTGCGCAAATCGCCGTCATACAACGGTGGCTGCGGGATCGAGCCTAGTGAGTGCGCGCACGCCGCCGGAGGCGCGCCCGCACGCTCACTGTGTTCGGGGAGGGCCAGGGAGCGGCGGAGTCGATCTCCGCCGGCCACCCGCGATGCCCCCCCCGGAGTGAAAGAACGGAGGTCCGTGTAAGTAAACACGGACCTCCGTTCTGTGAGGGGGGAAGGGCTGTGATCACAGCCTTCCTGTACATGGAGGCTGTGACCACTTCCCTTCTCCAGCTAGGGCAGTCCCCATACAGTTAGAACACGCCCAGGGAACGTAGTTAACCCTTAGAGCGCCCCCTGCAGGTTAACCCCTTCACTGCCAATGGCATTTACACAGTAATCGGTGCATTTTTATAGCACTGATCGCTGTATAAATGCCAATGGTCCCAAAAAAGTGTCAAAATGTTCCAACATGTCCGCTGCAATATCGCAGTACCGCTAAAAATCGCAGATCGCTGTCATTATTAGTAAAAAATAAAAAAAAAATAAAAACCCCAGAAATGAATTCTCATCATCCGTAAACGCGACCACTTTTGCGCAAACCAATCAATAAACGCCGATTGCGATTTTTTTTATCACAAATATGAGGAAGAATATAAATCAGCCAAAAACTGTGAAAAAAAATGTTTTTTTATATTTTTTTTTTGGATTTGTATTTTAGCAAAAAGTAAGAAATTTGGGTTTTTTTTGCAAAATTGTCGCTCTACTGTTTATAGCGGCGATCAGAAATGACACAGCGGTGATCAAATACCACCAAAAGAAAGCTCTGTTTGTGGGAAAAAAAGGACGCAAATTTCGTTTGGGTACAACGTTGCACGACCGCGCAATTTTCAGTTAAAGCGACGCAGTGCCAAATCGCAAAAAGGGCTCCGGTCCTAAAGCTGGAAATCCTTCCGGGGCTGAAGTGGTTAATAAATTGTTGCATAAGGTGTTTTCTACGG
>BLSH010538406.1:355158-366725 GCA_018402905.1 Glandirana rugosa
CTTTTTATTCCCAACAAAGTTGTGTGTGTGGACGAGTCCCTGGTTAAATTTTCTGGCAGTCTTGCTTTCAAGCAGTTTGTCCCCAGCAAGCGTGCCAGATACGGGGTCAAGATGTATAAGCTCTGTGACAGGGCCACAGGCTATACACATAGTTTCCTGGTTTATGAGGGCAAAGATAGTCAGGTAGAGCCAGAAGGATGCCCAGACTACATAGGGAGCGCTGGCAAGATTGTGTGGAGCTTGGTGTCACCCTTATTCGGAAAGGGGTACCACTTATACGTGGACAATTATTACACGAGCGTGCCACTGTTTAGTCACTTATTTGATCATCCGATTGGCGCATGTGGCACCGTGCAACCTAATCGCCGGGGCTTCCCCCAATGGCTTGTAGAATCCCGTCTTAGTCGGGGGGAGAGAGCCTGTGCAAAGTGTAATAATTTGTTCGCGGTAAAGTGGAGGGACAATCGGAATGTTTTCGTTCTGACCTCCCTTCATGCAGAAACGACAGTGCAAATTTCTACGGCGACAGGTCTTGTGGAGAAACCCCTCTGTGGCCACGAATATAACCTAAATATGGGAGGGGTGGACCTCAATGATCAGTTACTGGCGCCGTACCTAATTGCCCGTAAAGCGAGACGCTGGTACAAAAAAGTGTCTCTATACCTTTTTCAATTGGCTTTGCTGAACGCTCATGTCTTATACAGAGCGTCAGGACTGACAGGATCCTTCCTCAAATTCATGGAAGAGATCGTCACAGCCCTTCTGTATCCAGAAGGTGTTGCACCCCCACCTCAAAATGTGAATGCAGTTAGCCGGCTGCATGGGAGGCACTTTCCCCTTCTCCTCCGTGGTACCCCAGGCCAAAGAACACCCCAAAAGAGATGTCGTGTCTGCAGACGACGCGGATACAGGCGTGACACCCGCAGTTATTGCAAAACCTGTCCTGACCGCCTGGTCTCTGCATCAATGACTGTTTTGAACGCTATCACACATTAGTGAATTATTAGCGTAGGGTGCAGCAGACACAGCGATAGGCACACTGACATAGGGTCTCCAAAGATGCCAGTGCATTTTGAGAGACCCAAACCTGGAACCGATTTTTAGTTACAAAAAAAAAAAAAAGGGCGTACCAAAAAAAATAAAAAAATTTTAAAACAAAAAAAAAAGTTAAAAAAACAAAAATATAAAATAAAAAAAACAAAAACAGTTGTATGTTTCTTTTTTTTCCTCTCTCTCTCTTGTTTTCTCTCTAATCTCTCTCTGTTCTCTCTCTATTGTTAATATTTTGTATGCATACCTGTTTGTTACAGTTTTTATCATGTTTTCTTTGCAGGTATGTCATTTTTTATGTTGATGCTTACCTGTAATGTTATATTGTTAATGTGTTTTATATTTTTTTCTTTTTAGCAGGTATGTAATGTTTTTATGTAACTGTGTTTTATTAATTGTTTATTCCTTTTCAGGTACGCTATTCAGCTGCAGCACTGATTTATTAATGGTGACAGCAAAAGCGTTTGCTCCCACCATTCATAAAGCAGCGAATCCAGCGCTGTTGGCGGTGATTTCACCACCACAGTTAAAAATAGAGCAAATATACTGGACCATAGGGGCAGTGGGTGGAAATTGGGGCGGATTGCCCCTATGCTCCGGTATATTTTTTTAAAAAGTGGCTATGCCCACCATTAGAAGTGGGAGGATGAAGGGAGGTTTACTAATGGTGGGCATACCCACCGATTGATTCTTTTCTTTCATGAAAAAAAGAACATTACTATATATGCCCAACAAGAACCCGCGACATACTAGTGTGTTGCTGGCCTTCTCAGGCTATCCTGTCCCACTGGGGAACGTGAGAATGCAGCTGGTGGTTCCGCCAGCTGACCATAGAGCTGATTGAAGACTAGAATGGCTCATTTGCTTTGGAAAATGAAGAAATAAACCGATTTTTTTTTTTTTTTTACTTTTTTCAAATTTCAAAACTTTGTGACAAAATGTGAGATCTGCAAAATACTCAAAATACTTCTCAGCAAGTAGCTTGGAGTGTCTCCTTTCCAAAATGGGGTCATTTGAGGGGGTTTTGTGTTATCTGGGCATTCCATGGCCTCCAAAACTGTGATAGGGAGTGAGGAGTAAAATCACCCTTTTACGCACTTAGAAAGCCTGAAGGTGGTGATTGGTTTTTGGGGTCCCGTACGCGGCTAGACTGCCAGAAAGTCTCACATATGTGGTATCCCCGTCACATATGTGGTATCCCCGTATTCAGAAGAAGCAGCAGAATGTATTTTGGGGTGTAATTTCACATATACCCATGGCATGTTCAAGTAACTTATCATTTAGTGAGAAAAAATGTAATTTCCCCGAAACTTGTGGCAAAATATAAAATATTCCATGGACTCAACATGCCTCTCAGCAGATAGCTTGGGGTGTCTACTTTCCAAAATGGGGTAATTTTTTGGGGGGGGGGGGGGTTGTGCTATCTGGGCATTTCATGGCCTCCAAAACTGAGATAGGTAGTGTGGGGTGAAGGCATAAATTTTTGCCCTTAGAAATCCTGGTTTTCGGGGTCCCGTACGCCGATAGGCCCCCAATAAGTCTCACACATGGGGTATCCCTGTACTCAGGAGAAGCAGCAGAATGTATTTTGGGGTGTAATACCACATATACCCATGGCATATGTGAGCAATATATAATTTCAGTAACAACTTTGTGTAATGTTTTTTTTTTTATCATTTTTCAATCACTTATGACAAAAAAATAAAATATTCACTGTCCTCAACATGCCTCTCAGCAAATTCCTTGGAGTGTCTAGTTCCAAAATGGGGTAATTTGGGGGGGGGGGGGGTTGTACTGCCCCTCCATTTTAGCACCTCAAGAAATGAGATAGGCAGTCATAAAATAAAAGCTGCAGAAATTCCAGAAAATGTACCCTAGTTTGTAGACGCTATAACTTTTGCGCAAAGCAATAAATATACGCAATTTGGCTTTTTTTTTTTTACGCGAGACATGTGGCTGAATGCATTTTGGCAAAAATTTATGACTAAAATTTAGTTTATTGTATTTTTGTAATAACAAAGTTGAAAATATCATTTTTTTTCAAAATTTCCGTTCCTTTTTTGTTTATATCGCAAAAATTAAAAAGCGCAGTGAACAAATACCACCAAAAGAAAGCTCTATTTGTGGGGAAAAAAGGACGCAAATTTAGTTTGGGTACTGCATTGCATGACCGCGGAATTACCATTTGAAGCGGCGCAGTGCCAAATTGAAAAAAGTGCTCCGGTCCTAAAGCTGGAAATCCTTCTGGGGCTGAAGTGGTTAATCCAGTCCTTGAAAGATATAAGTGAGCAAAATCCAGCATGTGATCCACCACCCAATGTAATATAGACTCTTATCGGAATTGCAAGACTCTATTAAGGAGTCAAATGCACTCAGTATAATGTGTCAGCAGGATTTCAAGGTCACATATCCTTTCCGGAACAAGAAGTATCTAGTGCTTCCAATAACCCTCAGTGGATGTGAAGATGGATGTACACCATAGATATAAACAAAAGAAAAAATACACAGTGTAAATCTGTAAAAATCACTCTTTAATGTTTCATAAAGGGATTAAGGGTACATTTTAGTAAAAGAAATCAGGCATAAAAACAATCAATCCATGCATGGAGATAAACAAATCTGTAAACACAGGAAACAGCGAGGCAACGGCATGTACGTAGGCTCCGCCCTACATGTTTCGTCACAACTGACATCATTGGGGGCATGTACGTGCCGTTGCCGTGCTGTACAAGTATCCAACCAGCAGGGGTGGACACCAATTATGTAAATGGAACTCTAAAGAAACTGGCCGCTTGTGAATGCCAAGCCTTGGTCTGAGGGATGAATGCGTTCCAAGCCTCGGTGTGAGGGTAAATACAGAAAAAAGTCCCAATGCATCACGTCACATCCTGTCAGCTGTTAACCAAGCCTCCAAGACAGAGATTGTGGCTGTTATTGCGCTACAGACCTCCATATCAAGTCTGTGTGTAATGCAAACACCCGATTAAAGCTGGCATGCAAAAACATATATAAAAGTATGATTAGAATAAATGAATAATACCAATGGTCAACTAAATTAAGATTCAAGCCAGTATAAATAGCAAAATGTAACATCAAATTAAAATAATATATAAAAATTGTTGATGGGTAAATGCTATGTGCTGAAAAAATATTTTTTAAAAAACAGACTCTTGAAAGAAGAAAGAAGAGAAAAAACCTTAGCCACCTGCTGGATTTATAAACAACTAGTAGCAGATGTAAGAAAATATATATTACAGTATCTCACAAAAGTGAGTACACCCCTCACATTTTTGTAAATATTTTATTATATCTTTTCATGTGACAACACTGAAGAAATGACACTTTGCTACAATGTAAATTAGTAAGTGTACAGCTTGTATAACAGTGTACATTTGCCTCCTCAAAATAACTCAATACAAAGATATTAATGTCTAAACTGCTGGCAACAAAAGTGAGTACACCACTAAGTGAAAATTTCAAAATTGGGCTCAAAGTGTCATGCAGACCAATTTGATGCAGTGTGCAGCTTATGGTCTGAGGACTGACAGGCTGAATCCCCCCCCCCCCTTCAACCTCTGCAGCAATGCTGGTAGCAGTCATATGTCTATTTACCAAAGACAGTTTCCGGGTCTTGGAAATCTTATAGCCTAGGCCATCTTTATGTAGAGCAACAATTCTTCTTTTCAGATCCTCAGAGAGTTCTTTGCCATGAGATGCCATTTTGAACTTCCAGTGACCAATATGAGAGAGTGAGAGCAATAACAGCAAATTTAACACACCTGCTCCCCATTCACACCTGAGACCTTGCAACACTAACAAGACACATGACACTGGGGAGAGAAAATGGCTAATTGGTCCCAATTTGAACATTTTCACTTAAGGGTGTACTCACTTTTGTTGGCAGTAGTTTAGACATTAATGGCTGTGCGTTGAGTTATTTTGAGGGGACAGCAAATTTACACTATTATACAAGCTGTACCCTTACTACTTTACATTGTAGCAGTGTGTCATTTCTTCAGTGTTGTCACATGAAAAGATATAATAAAATATTTACAAAAATGTGAGGGGTGTACTAATAAAGATGAACCTTTAGAGTACCGTTTTAACATTATACAAAATGGATACTAGTTGTAATATACTGTAGTCAAACATATTTTAGTCAAACTGTTATCTTCTCTTTACTCTTTCCTTTTTCCTGTATTTTGCATATCTGTGGTTTCCCTCAAGCTACATCCTGCTGCAGAGGGTCATTGTGACCCAACAGACATACAGTTTGAGTAATAACACACTTTTTCGTAATCCTGATTTCACAAGCAACCTAATAGCATATTGAATGAGTTGCTAACACCTTAAATACACCTAAAATGTATTATTAATGATTATGGAAATAAATATCACTGCTTTGGTCATTAAAGATAGAAACTGATGAGCGCTGGTCTTGTGTCAGTATTGTCAGTTTCTCTAGCATATGCTATACTTGGGTGCACCCTAACCTTTCCTTCTAGGATATGTGTGCTATCGAAATTTATCTTCAACAGTACTCACTTTTGTGAGATACTGTATATAAAAAACATATTATGTACTAAGTGGCAGAATGCAAATGGGACACTAGGCATTATTAATGAAGGCATTAATGTCACATTCAACATTCATGCCATGAGGACTGTAAGATTTCATTTCATAAATTCATTTGGTCTCCAATTTGGAGACACCCCTTTTCAGTTAATCCCCTCTCCATGGTGCTTCATATTTGTCAATTGCCACAAAAAGGGTACCTATAGGGTCTCCATTGTGGGAACGTGTATAGTGTTTGGGAACACTGTATTCCCTCTCTCTTTTTCGTATGTTTTTAATGTGTTCATTAACACACACAGAAAAGGAACAGATGGTTCTACCTATATATTGTTTGCCGCATGGGCATACCAAAAGGTTTACCACATTTTTGGATGCAGAGGTAATGAAAGATTTATAGGTATAGCATCTAGAGGTAGCAGTCTACTGAAAAGCATCTATCTTTCCACCTCTGAAGCTATTGATCTTACATACTGGGCACCTTTTGCAGGGAAAGAAACCTTTCCAATTGTGGAAAAAAGTAGGTTTAATAGGAGGTTCTAAAATGTTGGGAGCCACCCTAGATTGTAATAAAGGGACCCCTCTATAAATGACATTGGGTCTATCAGGTAGAAGTGGACCAAGAAGTCGGTCATTTTTTAATAACGCTCAATGTTTGTTCATAGTGGATCTAATTTGTATTGTATTGAATAAGAAGTGAATAGGGCCCATTTTGATTTGTCCAGATTATTATTGTTGGGAATTTTGTCTAATAGGAGATTCTCTCTGGGGGTATTCCTTACATTAATCATTTCTTCATCAAGTTGTGCTGATGTATATCCTTTCTGGATGAAGCGGTTTTTAAGAACTAAAGCTTGTGTGGAGAGTCATATGAACGGACGTGTGTTAGATGTGCTCCGGCTCTTCCATTCTGCTGAATACCTTTCTAAATAACATGGCTGATCTCCTGAGACCTACGCCCAGTATACCAGAATGTTTGATGCTTGTCTAGTCTGCAATGTCTGATCTACTCGCCTGCTTTGACCTACTCTTGTTTGGTTTTACAGTCGTGATGGTCCCTTCTCTGTATAGAATCTTGCGTTTTTATAGCTATCTCAAATCCCCAAAATCCTCTCAAGATCCCCGCAGTCTTTAGTATTCTTTGCTACTTCCCTGCTATCGGCGGATACCTGCTGCTAATCTTGGGAGGTTACCTGATGTTGATGGGCTCTGTTGGGGTTTGCATCCTGTGTTGCAGGCAGTCCTGCTTCGCTCTGTGACAGACAGCTATTCATCCTCCCTGCTGGTTATCCTTTCTTCCTGTCGGCGGTTGACAGGTGGCTGCCACAAGAACCGAGAGAGCGGGGAGTTCTGGAGCCGGTTGGAGTCGGCGGTGCTCGGAGATGTCTCTCGGGAATCATCGGGAGGCATCGGTGGAGAGCCCTGGGAGCTTCGGGAAACATTGGCTGGAGTCGGCGGTGCTCGGAGGTGAAGCGGAGTCCATAGAGATACACAGGCGGAGCTCGAGATAACTCACAAAGTTTGTAAAACAGGGCGGAGAGCCCTGGGAGCTCCCGGAAGCATCGCAGTTGCTTCGGAAAGCATCGGGAAAACTAGCAAAACTATTCCTGAAGACTCAGCAGCATTCGGGAGCATTTTCTCCTTGCTCGGCAGGGCTCGGCTCATTGCATTGGCCCCTATGATAGACTGGAGATACCGGGAGTCGTGGCTGGTAAACCGTGGCGATGGTGGTGAGTGGAGGGTTGAACAGCCTGAGTAGACTACGGTGACTGGAGATATTGTATTGATAGCAGAGTTGCAGAGATATAAAGTTGTAAGCAAAAATAAAGTAAATATAATTGAAAAGGGGTGAATCTTGAATAACAGACCATGAAGGAAAAAATAATAAGAGGAAGGGAAAAAAAGAGAGTGGAAGTAGAAAAACAGAAGAAAAGTTAAATTAAAATAAAAACTTTAATAAAACCTTAAACAGAATTTATTGAGAGGGGAAGGAGGGAGAGAAAGGGGAAAGGAAAAAAAAAAGGGGGGAAAAGATGACAAGGAAAAAAGGACAGGGAGCAGCCAATGCTTCAACATCCATACAAGAGGCTAGTGTAACTCCTCATCAAAAGCAAAGTGGTAAATCAACAAAAGAGAAAGCCAAAGAAGCTGCAACCAGTAAACTTGCAAAATTTGCGTTAATATCCAAAGAAAGTGAAAATGAATCCTCTCAGCATGCCTTAAATGAAGAACCAGAAGAATCTTGCAACAAAACAGATATAATCACTTCTAATAAACAATTGGATCAAAAAAAAGGTGTAATGGAAGAAACGGATGAAAGTGTAGGAGGGAATATTGACAAATAGCCTAATGATTTACATACCTCAACATCATCATTATCACCATTGGAACCTACATTATTGGACATGCTAAAAGCAGTGCAACAATGTCAAAACTCTCTATGCAATTTAACAGGTCAAATGCAAGGACTTAAAGAGGAATTTACCCTTATTTGTCAGGACATTCAGAAAATAAGGGAAAGAACATCTGCTCTGGAAGACCGAGCCAAAGAGTTAGAGGAGACATCTCAATCTTTAAGTAAAGAGGTTAAGGAGACAAGGAAAAAATCTGATACCAATGCTCACAAGTTAGAAGGCTTGGAAAACCGTTTTCGACATAATAATATTAGACTGGTGGGTCTCCCAGAGCATGCAGAAGGTGCCAACCCCACAGAGTTTGCAGAAACATGGCTATGGGAAACTATTGGGAAAGACCATCTTACTATGACATTCTCTGTTGAAAGAGCCCATCGAGTACCTACTAGGCCCTTACCATCTAGGCCCTTACCATCAGGAGCCCCCCCCCATGGCCATTGTTAGTACCGTTACTTAACAGAGATCGTATTCTTCGAAGAGCTAGGTACTGAAGGAAGTTTTTTCAATGGGACTAAAATCATGTTCTTCCCGGATTTTTCTCCGGAAGTGCAAAAACAACGCTCTAAATTTCAGGAAGTGAAGAAAAGACTGCAATTGGCATACTCAATTATATACCCTGCTAAACTTAAGAGTGGTAGTAAATGAAGCTGTTCATTTTTTTGACTCACCACATGCTGCTAATGAATGGCTAGACAGACATTACAATAAATAAAATGAAAATCAATAAGTATAGAAGTATTAGAAAAAGAAAGAAGGTGTAGGAAAATCAAAAGAAAACAGTGGGGATGGGGGGTGTGGTGGGGTGTCCCCCCCCTTTTCCACCTAAGACATATTCTGATAAATATATAACCAGGAGTTAACCATAGGGATTTTTTTTGTTATAGAGCCGGAGCAGAGAGTCTAGTAAATTAAAAATGGACTCTGGGCGCATGCGCGGGAGCTCCGATATGGCTGCTTAAGCCCGGCGCTCCGCGCTTATCCCGGCTCTGGACACCCAGCACCTCGCCAACGCCTCGCGGAGGGACACCCCACGATAGGGGAACTTCCCCACAAGCGGCGGGACCATTGAGGCAGCACCCAAGAAGCACCGGAGGGTCCTTGGTGGTAAGGCTCTGCCCCATTCTGTTCCGCCCCGGGTGGACCAAGATGGCCGCGGCCTAACAAGAAACAAAGCCGCCACTATGCTGATTTAAACCCCGGGTCACTCTCTAACAGCTCGGTGCAGTCCACAAAGCACCCACCGGTCATTTTAAAGCCCAACAAGAGCCATCCTTTGACTGTTCTGAGGGTCTCCCAACTTTCCCGGGTGTACCAAGATGGCCGCTACTACTTTTCAATAGGATCCAAAGTCACCAGGCCTAGGCTCTTTCAGTCACGATAGGCCCGCAGGGCAAAGCTACCTTTAAAGGATACTCCACAAGCTGAAGGATTCAGGCACCCCAGCATTGCTTTCCAGCAAGAATCAGCAGGAGCCCTAAACCTACTCGGACTTGCAGCAACTGTTAAAGGGAAACACACCACTTAAAGGTCCGCTCATTCCGTCATCAGTTTCTCTCCCTTCTTGCACAACAGGGTACTGATATACCCCTGCACCCCTCAGGCTCACCTTCTGCCCCATCGTATGCAGGGAACGTCGGCAAGAAGGGCTCTTTCCTATCCCACCCCTAATCCGGGTTCGTTTCCTGCTTCGAAGATGGCCTCCCCTGGACCCTCTGCTCCTGTGCCTTCTCAGGATCAACCCACTGAACATAGACCTATTATCTCCCCGGCTTTGCTCACCCTAACTCCGGGTCCTAACTTACAAGCTCCACAGCCCCCATTCATCTCCCCAGCATCCACAGAGTCGCTCCTCAGACGTACGATGGAGGACTCTCCCCATTTACCCAAGCTGCTTACCCATTACACCGCCAGCAAGAGACTCACTTGTCTAATACCTTTGCCCAAGATCCTCCTCTGGACACGGCGGATCTGTTTCTCAAGTTTTCAAACCTACTGGAAAGAGGACTAGCTAACACGGCAGCAAAAATTACTGGAGATATTAAAGCGGACCTCAACAATATAGGCTCTAGAATGGATGCAATCGAACAGAAACTGGACTTTACGGTCGCTAAAACCAACCAAAATTCCGATCATCTACAGGTTTTGCAGAACCAATTAGAGGTTGCCCTCACAAGAATAGACGACCTGGAAAACAGGTCTCGTCGTTACAATTTCAGAGTAAGAGGCCTACCGGAGACCATCACCGAAATCACCCCTGCGATCCAAGAACTGATCCAATCAACAATTCCAAACGTCCCCAAACACAAGCTGGAACTAGACAGGGCCCACAGAGCCTTGGGTCCTCCAAGAAAAGACGGATCCCCCAGGGACATAATAGTTAAACCCCACTATTACGGCATCAAAGAGGAACTAATGAGAGTCTCCCGCAACAACTCCCATATCTCCTGTATGGGACACCAAATCCAAATCTTTGCCGACCTCTCGCCGAATACTATCCAAAAACGAAGATCCCTAAAACCCCTCCTTTCAATCTTACAAAAGGCTGAGATAAAATATTGGTGGGCCTTCCTGTTCGCAGTCAAATTCCTCCTTAAAGGGAAGACCTTTGCCTTCTCCAGTCTCCCCGAGGGGGAGAAACTACTACTTCAACTCAAGCTTATCTCCCAAGAAGCCCCTATGGACCTCACAGACCCATCGGGAACCCACTCTAAGAGACCGCTTCCTGCTAGCCCGGTTTCCCCTCTGTGGTCCAAATCCAAAAGCAAGAAGACGAAAGACACTAGACCTCCCTGACCTTTTATGGGCCTCACTGAAACACAGTTTTGTCTTTCTTTCCCACCACAGTCTTGGATCCTGACTGT
The DNA here is from genome assembly GCA_018402905.1 of Glandirana rugosa. Lineage (NCBI taxonomy): Eukaryota > Metazoa > Chordata > Amphibia > Anura > Ranidae > Glandirana > Glandirana rugosa. The sequence goes on from BLSH010538406.1 coordinate 366,056, forward strand.
GCGCAGAAAATCACCTTGTTTCCAAAAACGTTTTTTTGTTGGGGACCTCCCCCACCTTCTTTAAGTGTTCAGTAATTTAAAGTTGTTCAATCAATGTTTATTTTGTTATCCCTATTTCTAACCCAAGGGTTTGTCCACACTTCCGATGTGGTCAATCAATTGGAAAACCCTCCTGGGGCCCCAGGAAAGATGTTACCTTGTTTAGTTTGTACCAACGTCATATCTCTAAACCCCCCCTGGCTATAATATAGATTGTATTTTTTAGGGGTGTTTGGCCGGGATAAGTTCACTTGCGCCTCCTCTTATCCTGTGGACCTCGATTTTGACTTCCCCGGGATAAGAAGTCCGATCCTACCAGATCGGGTACTTTGTTTATTTCTATCTCGGGTCCCCTGCACCCCAGGAGGTCCTAGGTAGTTTATAGGGAAGGTCCTTCCCAGTGGTGGTTTATCCATCACTAATCTTTAGCTCTCACAGGCTAGACCATCCTAGCCTGAAGAATAGGGCCCCTTCAGTTTTAGCTCCAGGTGTCCTATTCTCCTCCGCGTTCACTTGAATAGGGCCGGTTTGTGGGGATTTTTTATGTTAGATATAATATCGGTCCCCCCCAAATCTCTATACTGCAACCATGTTTGATTTGTTCCATTGTAGAAAGGACCCCGGGGTCCTC
>BLSH010538406.1:412943-424479 GCA_018402905.1 Glandirana rugosa
ACAGTAGGACCTCCTCACCTTCTCCTGAGGTCACCGTTGGACTCTCGCCTGACAATTCGCCTAGATGTGAACGGGCCGCTACCCTCTTGGGCACGGAGTTCACCAGAGCTTCTCAGGTTGCCACTGGAGTCCTCTTCCACTCCTCCAGGATGACATCATGGAGCTCATAGATGTTAGAAACCTTGCGCTCCTCCACCTTCCATTTGAGGATGCCCCAGAGATGCTCAATAGGGTTTAGGTATGGAGAAATGCTGGGCCAGTCCATCACCTTTACCCTCAGCTTCTTTAGCAAGGCAGTGGTCATCTTGGAGGTGTGTTTGGGGTCGTTATGTTGGAATACTGCCCTGCGGCCCAGTCTCCTAAGGGCAGGGATCATGCTTTGCTTCAGTATGTCAAAGTACATTTTGGCAATCATGGTTCCCCAATGAACTGTAGCTCCCCAGTGCAGAGAGCACTCATGCAACCCCAGACCATGACACTCCCACCACCATGCTGGACTGCTGCCACACACGCTTGACATCATCTGAACCAAATAAATTTACCTTGGTCTCATCAGACCACAGGACATGGTTCCAGTAATCCATGTTCTTGGTCTACTTGTATTCTGCAAATTGCTTGCGGGCTTTCTTGTGCATCATCTTTAGAAGAGGTTTCCTTCTGGGATGACAGCCATGCAGACCAATTTGATGCAGTGCATGGTGTATGATCTGTGCAGTGACAGGCTGACCCCCCACCCCTTCAACCTCTGCAGCAATGCTGGCAGCACTCATACATCTATTTCCCAAAGACCCCCTTTGGATATGATGCGGAGCACGTGCACTCAACTTCTTTGGTTGACCATAGCGAGGCCTGTTCTGAATGGAACCTGTCCTGTTAAACCGCTCTATGGTTTTGACCATTATGCTGCAGCTCAGTTTCAGGGTCTTGACAATCTTCTTATAGCCTAGGCCATCTTTATGTAAAGCAACAATTCATTTTTTTCAGATCCTCAGAGAGTTCTTTGCCATGAGATGCCATGATGAACTTCCAGTGACCAGTATGAGAGAGAGAGCAATGACACCAAATTTAACACACCTGCTCCCCATTCACACCTGAGACCTTGTAACACTAACGAGTCACATGACACTGGGGAGGGAAAATGGCTAATTGGGCCCAATTTGGACATTTTCACTTAGGGGTGTATGCACTTTTGTTGCCAGCAGTTTACACATTAATGGCTGTGTGTTGCGTTATTTTGAGGGGACAGCAAATTTACACTGTTATACAAGCTGTACACTCACTACTTTACTTGTAGCAAAGTGTAATTTCTTCAGTGTTGCCACATGAAAAGATATAATAAAATGTTTACAAAAATGTGAGGGGTGTACTCACTTTTGTAAGATGCTGTATATCTGTAGTGTCTTCTTATCGCTCTGCAAAAGCACTAAGTCTTGTGTTTCTGCAGTTTCATTGCTCTGTTATCAGCATAACTTCTGACAAGTTCTCCGTCAACCAAGATAAAACAAGCCTGAAATTTGTGTTGGGGGAGGTTGATATAAAGGGATTTTATTAAAACTTACCGTAAAATCCTTTTCTCTGAGTTCACTGACAGACGCAGCCCCTTATTAGACAAGTGGGTTATATGCACATCCTACCAGGAGTTGACTAGGTAAATAGAATGAAAGAAAGCTGGCCCCTCCCAGGGGGCCGTGCTCTCTCTCCCATATAACCCCCCTGCTCTGTAGAGCATATCGATTCGTAACAAGCCGTACAAACGCAACACAGAGAGGTGGTGCTGCGTCTGTCAGTGAACTCAGAAAAGGATTTTACGGTAAGTTTTAATAAAAACCCTTTTTCTCTTACGTTCACTGACAGACGCAGCCCTTCATTAGACAAGTGGGGATGTCCCAAAGCTGTGTCAGTCAAGAGGGGTGGGTAAACAACAACAACTGTACCCAACAGAATCCTCTCAGGAGGCGCCAGCAGCGCCTACACTGCCGCCTGTAAAACTTTACGGCCAAAAGCAGCATCTGCAAATGCTAACTTTGTAAAACTTAGTAAACGTGTGCACCAAGGCCCAAGTAGCCGCCTTGCACACCTGTGACACCGAAGCCTGGTGCCTGAAAGCCCATTCGTTGATTCATACATTTGTACAAGGGGTGCGCCACGTGGCTTCTCAAGTATGGTAGCCTTTGGCGCCATGGGATTTGAATCTGGTGCTTTCTGTGCTACAGAAACCGCCATACGAGAAGATCAGGGATATTCCTTTACAATTGCTGTCGCAGAAAGTGGCTTTCTTGGTGGCCATCACATCCGCTAGGCAGGTGTCTGACTTGGCAGCGTTGTCCTGCAAATCTCCTTACTTAGTCCTTCATAAGGACAAGGCAGTCCCGCGCCCGTCTCCTTCGTTTCTACCGAAGGTGGTCTCTTTCACATTAATGAAGATATTATTCTTCCTTCATTATGTCCGCACCCGGCGCATCCCAAGGAATTCGAGCTAAATTCCTTGGATGTCGTGAGGGCGTTGCGGGTGTACTTGGCGTCTACAGCCTCCTGTCGGAAGTCTGATGCGTTGTTTGTGCTGACGGATGGGCCGCGCAAAGGATTGGCGGCCTCGTCGGCTACTGTTTTCCGTTGGATCAGGCAGACCGTGACCCATGCGTATACTGTTCGGGTCAAAGTCCCCCCTTTCTCCTACGTTCACTGACAGACGCAGCTCTTCATTACGTGTGGGGTTTATGCTTGTCCAACTAGGAGTTAACTAGGCAGGGAAAAGAAACAGCTGGCCCCTCCCATGGGGCCGTCCTCTCTTCCCACATAAACCCTCTCCATAGCCTAGCTCATCAGTTCGTACACAAGCCGTACAGAAAACAGAGCACAGAGGGGTGGGTGCTGCGTCTGTCAGTGACCTCGGAGAAAGGATTTTACGGTAAGTTTTAATAAAATCCCTTTTTCGCCCTACGTTCACTGACAGACGCAGCTCTTCATTACATGTAGGGATGTCCCCAAGCTGTGTCAAAAAGAGGGGTGGGTAAACAACAACTGCACCCAACAGAACCTCTAAGGTGGCGCCAGACGCGCCTACACTGCCGCCTGCAAAACTTTGGTGGTGTCTAAAAGCCCAGGAAGTACTAACAGCCCGGGTATATTGAGCCGTGACCGAAAAGGGGGACCTTGCCCCGAAAGAATATACGTGGGTCGCGGTTTGTCTAATCCAACGAAAGTAGTAGCCGAGGAGGCCGCCAAGCCTTTTGCGCGGACCCCCTGTCAGCAGAAATAAGGCATCAGCCTTCCGAAGAAAAAAAAAGGCTGTAGCAGCTAAATACATTCGTAAGGCCCTCACTACGTCCAAGGCATGCAACTCAATTTTATTAGGGTGTGATGGACGAGGGCACAAAGAATGAAGAACAATATCTTCATTAATGTGAAAAGAAGAAACCACCTTTAGAAGGAAGGAAGGAAGGAAGGGGTCGCAAGACCGCCTTGTCCTTATGCAGGACCAGGTAGGAAGACTTGCACGATAGTGCTGCCAAGTCAGACACCCGCCTGGCGGAAGTGACGGCAGCCAAAAAGCCATCTTTTGTGACCGCAGTTGTGAAGGAATCACCCTGATATTTACATAGGGTGGTTCCTGAGGTACAGAAAGTACCAAAAACAGATCCCACTGGACCATCGGGTCTTCACCCGAAGCGCCACAAGTCGCACACCTTGTACAAAGATACGAATCAACGAGTGCGAAGCCAAAGGACTCTGGAAAGGAATCGCCAGAGCCAATCTCCGGTCCTTGAGAGTACTCAAGGCCAGTTTTTTTTTTTTTCAGGTCCTGCTGCAAAAAAATCAGGACCTTGGACACTACGTGAGAGCGAGGGTTACGACCCTCCACCTCGCACAAAGCTATAAAAGCCTTTCAGGTGCAGAGGTAACTCTTGCGAGAAGTACACTTGCGAGCCCTCAACAAGGTAGGGAACACAGAGTCAGCGACTCCCCTGTCTCTTAGCACCTGGGACTCAATAGCCAGGCCGCCGAAGCCAGCGAAGGTAAGGCAGGGTGACGTTCCGCCCAACGCAGTATCAGAGCTGTCTCCGCCGCAGCTGCTGGACTCCTCGTGCCGCCCTGATGGTTCACATATGCCACGCCGTGGCATAGTCCGACTGAATCCAAATCGGACAACCCTTCAACCTCACCGTCTGGTGAGATAGGTACAATCTGATTACTCTCAGTTCCAGCCATTGATGGGGAGGCGAGCCTCCTGTGCCGACCAACCGGCCCTGGGCAGTGATGATCACCCACTGAAGGGGCAGGACCGACTTCCCCTGAACCAACGCCGAGTCCCGAATCCACCAGGTCAGCGACGCCCTGGTTTGGGAGCTCAGGCAGAGCAGAAGGTCCAAGGACCAAGGGAACCTGTCCCACGAGCCAGAATTGCTCGTTGAAGGAGACGAGTGTGACTCTGGACGTATGGTATTGCTTCGAAAGTCGAGACCATGAGCCCCAGCACCCGCATACAGAATTGTAATGAAGACCGTCTGTGCGACAGGAGGGTTCGCACTGCCGACTGCAGTGACAGCAACTTGGCTGGAGGAAGGAAAACCTTGCCTGTCCTGAGTCCAGAATCAGGCCCAGATACTCCAGGAAACGGGGTGGAGACACCGTCGACTTCTGCAGGTAGAGCAACCAGCTAAAGTCCTGCAGCGAGTCATTGTGCTCTACCAGAGCCGCGGTGGACTCCGCTCACAGGAGCAGGTCGTCTAGGTAGGCTACTACCGCAATGCCTCTCTGTCGCAGCCACGCCAATACCGGTTTTGTGAAAACTCGAGAAGCTGAGGCAAGACCGAAAGGGAGTGCCACAAATTGATAATGGAGGTAACCTACCGCAAAGCGAAGGAGACGCTGATGCCGTGGACAAATAGGTACATAGAGGTACGCATCCCTGATGTCCAGAGACGCCAGAAATTCCCCGATGGTGGGCGGCCACAACCTAGCGGATAGGTTCCATCCGGAATTTCCGCGCCCTAACCTACCAGGTCAGGGCCTTCAGGTCCAGTACTGGCCGAACCCCCCCCTTTTTTGGGGGACCACGAACAGATTTGAGTAAAAACCTCAAAACTCTCGCTGTAGGCACTGGCACGATCACCCCTTGGTTCGAGAGTGCTTTGCCTGCGGAAGCCCTAAGGTCAAAGGGAAGAACCTGACTGGGGGCAGAGGGTCAAACTCAGAAACGACCCCTCACCCGAAACCCGGATGGGAGCATCTCAGCAGGCTGAGGAGGTTTGTCCTCCGCCTTTTCGTTTTTTTGCGCTGCCACTGCCGGTACCCGGCCCCTGCAGCAACCTTACCGGGACGGGTCCCTTTTACCCGCCGCGCCCGGGGTGCGAAAGAACCTCTTCCGACCCCAGGTAGGGAGCCCCTGTCTACGGCGAAACTCACGCCTCCGGGGCGCTGGGAGGAAGGTGCACTTACCTCCTGTGAAATCCTTAATGATCTCATCCAGCCGTGGACCGAACAGACGTCCACCCTGAAAGGGAAGGTCTACAAGACCTTTTTAGGAAGCATGGTCACCGGACCAAAACGCAACCAGAGTACCCGTCTGAGGATACGGCAACACCACTATCCTGAATGACAAAGGCAGTAATCAACGGCCGCATCGCCAAGGCACTTGAAACCTTGGAGCAAAAATTCAACCCCCTGAGGTGTATCCATTAGGCAGCCGCAGTCCAGAACATTCTGGAGCTCCGCCATACGCATAGACAGATATTGCGCCGCCATGGCGGATGTCAGGGTTGGTCGCAGAGCAGAGTCTGCCACCAGGAAGAGCGATTTTAACAGTGCCACTGTCTTTTTGTCAGCGGGGTCCTAGAAGGAAGGAACCCCTTCCAGAGGAATGGTCGTTGCCTTATTAAGGCGAGCTATCAGCGGGACCACCACAGGCGTTTTTTTTTTTTTTATTTACAAAAAAGCTTTCCTCAAAGGGATAGCGAGCAGCGAACCTTTTCGACCTATGCTCTCGGAGTGTGGGAGGAAACCGGAGCACCGGGAGGAAACCCACGCAGGCACAGGGAGAACATGCAAACTTCAGGCAGGGAGGTCATGGCTAAGACCTAAGCCTGCAAGCATTTTGCTGTCAGGCGCAAGTGCTAACCACTACACCACTGTGCTGCCGCGAAAATGAATGCTGTGAACGCTGCCATTCATGATAATTAAAGTGATCAAGAAAAATTGATCATAGGGGTAAGCCTTGGGGGCCCTATGGGACCTGGAGGACCCCACCACGTGCGCAGAAGTCTGCGATTTGTCATCCTGGCTAAGTCACAGCGTAGTGTGAATTTCAGCGATAATGGCGGAAAACCGCCGTCCCCTGATCCCTTTCTCCGAGGGACGCTTCTTGGGGGCCTGTTGGGCGACATCCGCCCGGGGAGCATTCACTAAGGACAGCTGAAGCTGGTCCAAAGAAGTTGCGCAGATGCGTCTGAGTCAGCAAGCAAGCAGGTGCAGCAGTATAGTCTGCCATCGTTCTCCCTCCAAATCCCCCTTAGTAACACACAGATGTATACTAAAAGTTGAGGGCAACCCCACACAGCCGCACACCACCGCCCCACAGTGCACCAGGGAACCCCAGAGGACTGCACCCGCCGCCACCAGCACCCACAGGAGAGCCCAGCTATACTAGCTGTTTGCTGCCTGTAACCCTTGAGGATCGTCAGAAGAGCCGCGCCGTCCGGAGCACACTCCGTTCCAAGAGAAAATAAAAACGTTTACCACACGTTTTTGCATAGGCAGGGGACTCCAATATGGGCGCCGTTGAACACTAGAGGCCGAAAACCACCTGCAGGGAACGTGCAGTACCGCAAACAGCCGCTCTGAGCGCTAGAGGGAAAGCTCCATAGGCTCAGCATGTCCGCGGCTACGTTAAAATGGCGGCGGTCCACCGCAAAATGGCAGCCGATCGCTGCATGGCGGCGAAAATTCAACGGACGGTCGCCGGACGATCAGGTGTGGCGCGGGGGGGGGGTGAAAAGGGGCTCCATCCGCCCTTACCGGAGGCTACCCAGAAATTTTTTTTTTTTTTTAAGGGTCGTCGGTCCCCCTTCTGCCCTTCTGAAAAGGGGGGAAGGAACTCTCACTCACCACTCCGGACGACCGCCGTGGGTAGCCACCCAATCGCAGACCTTCCGCCCCTGCCTGGACGGTATGCTGCAGGCCAGAAAATCGACCTACCCGAATCGCATCCGGGGCTGGGTATAAGTGGGGATCACCCCAGGCCACGCGCACGGAACGGGCACAATGCGGCAGGTCCCCATACGGTGGGACTGGCTCGCATCGGTCGGCCAGGCCGGGGAAAGTACAGAGCACATGGACTCTCTATGCCCCGGCCGGCTTCTTGATAGCAGATCAATGCTTGATAGAAGTCAAATAAAATAAAGTAAAGAAAGAATAAAGAAAAAATGGTCACAAACTGGACCGCAATTCCCCTAAAGGGAAGCCAGGTCAACTCCTTGCAAACTAGGCATTGAAAACTGATGAGCTAGGCTATGGAGAGGGTTTATGTGGGAAGAGAGGACGGCCCCATGGGAGGGGCCAGCTGTTTCTTTTCCCTGCCTAGTTAACTCCTAGTTGGACAAGCATAAACCCCACACGTAATGAAGAGCTGCGTCTGTCAGTGAACGTAGGAGAAAGGGGGGACTTTGACCCGAACAGTATACGCATGGGTCACGGTCTGCCTGATCCAACGGAAAACAGTAGCCGACGAGGCCGCCAATCCTTTGCGCGGCCCATCCGTCAGCACAAACAACGCATCAGACTTCTGAAAGGAGGCTGTAGACGCCAAGTACACCCGCAACATCCTCACGACATCCAAGGAATGTTGCTCAAATTCCTTGGGATGCGCCGGGTGCGCACATAATGAAGGTAGAATAATATCTTCATTAATGTGAAAGAGACCACCTTCGGTAGAAACGAAGGAGACAGGCGCAGGAACGCCTTGTCCTTATGAAGGACTGAGTAAGGAGATTTGCAGGAAAACGCTGCCAAGTCAGACACCTGCCTAGCGGATGTGATGGCCACCAAGAAAGCCACTTTCTGCGACAGCAATTGTAAAGGAATATCCCTGATCTTCTGATATGGCGGTTTCTGTAGCACAGAAAGCACCAGATTCAAATCCCACGGCGCCAAAGGCTACCGTACTTGAGAAGCCACGTGGCGCACCCCTTGTACAAATGTATGAATCAACGAATGTGACGCCAAAGGCCGTTGAAATAGAATCGCCAGAGCCGAAATCTGACCCTTGAGAGTACTCAATGCGAATTTTTTATCCAGGCCCTGCTGCAAAAAAGCCAGGACCCTGGACACAACGTAAGAGCGAGGGTTCCAACCCCCCCGCCTCACACCAGGTGCGATGATAAATCTTGCGCTTAGTACACTTGCGCGCCTTAAGCATGGTAGGGATCACAGAGTCAGCGACCCCTCTATCCCTCAACACCTGGGACTCAATAGCCAAGCCGTCAAAGCCAGAGAGGGTAAAGCAGGGTGCAAGATGGGTCCCTGAGACAACAGATCTTCGCGCAGCGGAAGTCGCCAGGGAACATCTGCCACCATCCGCACCACGTCGGCGTACCAAGGATGCAGAGGCCAATCCGGAGCCACCAGGATTGTCGGAATCCCCTCCGCTTCCACTCTGCGCAGTAACCGTGATAGAAGCTTGATGGGAGGAAAAGCGTACAGGAGTCGATACCGGCTCCAAGGTGCTACCAGCGCGTCCGCACACATAGGTTTCCACCTTGTGATTGAACCAAGACGCCATGATGTCCACGTCTGGCATGCCCCACTTCTGGCAAATCTGGAGGAACACTTCTGGATGTAGGGACCATTCCCCTTGATCCAGCGTCTGGCAGCTGAGAAAGTCCGTCTGCCAATTCTCTACGCCCGGAATGTAAATGGCGGAGATTGCCGGCACGTGAAGTTCTGCCCATCGCAGAATGAGAGCCGCTTCCGCAGCTGCTGCTGAGCTCCTCGTTCCGCCCTGATGGTTCACATACGCCACCGCCGTGGCGTTGTCCAACTGAACTCGAACCAGGAGGCCGCGCAACCTTACCGTCCAGTGGGAGAGGCAGAGCCTGCCCCAGGACCCCCCCCCCCAGCCCGATAGGCTGGCGTCCATCGTGACTGTCGACCAATTCATAGGAAGAAATTACTTCCCCAACATCAGGGCCGGGGCCCGAAGCCACCAGGTCAATGATCCTCTGGTCTGAAGATCCAAGCCGGTCCAGGGACAGCGGAGACCTGTCCCACCATGACAGAATCGCTCGCTGAAGGAGCCGAGTGTGACCCGCATACAGAACCATAAGGAAGACCACCGGCGTGACAGCAGGGTTCGCACCACTGCTTGCAGTGTCAGCAACTTGGCCGGAAGCAAGAATACCTTCGCCTGCTCCATGTCCAGAATCAGACCCAGGTATTCCAGGCGACAGGACGGAGTCAATGTCGACTTCTGCAGATTGATCAGCCGGCCGAAGTCCTTCAATGAGGCCATGGTGATAGCCACGTTCTCCTCCAATGCTGAAGCAGACTCCGCTCTCAGGAGCAGGTCGTCAAGGTATGCTACCACCGCAATGCCTCTCTGCCTCAACAGCGCCAACACCGGAGCCACCAGCTTGGTGAACACCCGAGGAGCCGAGGCCAGACCGAAGGGAAGTGCCACGAATTGGCAGTGCAGATCTCCCACCACAAAGCGCAGGAAGCGCTGGTTCCGGAGACAAATGGGAACGTGGAGGTACGCGTCCCTGATATCCAGAGACACCATGAAGTCCCCTTGGTGTAGGGCGGCCACGACAGAACGGACAGATTCCATTCTGAATTTTCGCGCACTCACAAAGTGATTTAGCGCATTTAGGTCCAGAACCGGCCTGACCCCCCCCCCCCCTTTTGGGAACCACAAACCGGTTGGAGTAGAAGCCGTGGAAACTTTCCAGCGGAGGTACTGGCACAATCACCCCTTGTTCGGAGAGCGCCTGAACAGCCCCTGAGAGAGCCTCTCGACGCCCCTGAGGGAGTCTCAAGTTCGATGGGAAGAACCTGTCTGGGGGTAGAGTGCTGAACTCTATCCTGTACCCAGAGGACACCACTTCCTGCACTCACCGGTCGGAAATGCGGGCAGTCCACCTGTCTGCGAACTCCAGAAGATGGCCCCCCCACCTGAGAATCGGGTGGGGGCAACCCATCATGCGGAGGTGGACTTATCCTCTGTCTTTTCGCTCTTGCGTTGCTAGGATCATTTACCGGCCCCCGCAGGGGACTTGCTGGGCCTCGACCCCTTGCCCGCTGCACCGGGGGCACGAAAAAACCTCTTCCGACCCAAAGGATTAGGACCCTGCTTGCGGCGGAACTCCCGCCGCCTGGGATCCGGAAGAAAAGTACTCTTCCCTCCAGTGAAATCCTTAATGATTTCATCCAACTGCTCCCAAAAGAGCCGACCACCCTGAAAGGGGAGATCCGTCAGGGCCTTCTTAGACGTGTGGTCACCCGACAACGAGCGTAACCAGAGTACCCGCGTCTGATAATGACTGCGAAAACAGAATTTTAAACAACATAGGAAGCAGGTCCAGAGCTGCGTCACACAGGTACCGAAGCCCCTGAAACACATGGTCAGCTCTCCACGACGCCTCAAGCAACCTCCCGCAGTTCAAGTCATTCTACAGCTCCGTCATACACTCAGACAGAGATTGCGCCACCATGGCCGACGCAAGGGCCGGCCGAATGGCTGAGCCTGCCAGCAGAAAAAGTGCTTTGGACACCGCCTCCGTCCGCCTATCAGCTGGGTCTTTAAAAGAGGGAGACCCCTCCAAGGGAATGGTCATAGCCTTATTCAGGCGTGCCACCGGAGGGTCCACCGCGGGGGATGCCCACTTCTTCACAAAGCTATCCTCAAATGGATAACGTATAGCGAAGCGTCTTGGCAGGGCAATAGAATTCTGCGGACGCTGCCTTTCATGATAGACCAGATGGTCAAAAAATTGATCATAAGGGTAAGCCCTAGGGGACCTGGGCGGCCTAGCAGACCCGCAAACGTATGCAGACTCCTGCGACTCCCCAACTTGGTCCAGCCGCAAAGAAGCCCAGATATCTGCAAACAGTGCAGCCACCAGCGCCTGTTCGCGCGCAACCGAGGCCCCCTGGTCTTCCTCGCTGTCCAAGGGATCCAGCTCGCCCTCTGAGAGCTCCACGGGGGTCCCCATGACCCCCGAGGCTACTTCCGGTTCAGACTCTTCCCCCGAAGAAAGGGGGGAGGCGGACGCTTTTTAGGGGCCCCCTTGACCTGGCTCGGCCCCGCCCGGGGAAAGAATTCCCCAAAAACTGCTCTCAGCTGGTCCAGGGACACTAGGGCCCCCAGCCCAGGTCGCGCTGCCGCTGACTCCTCCTCAGGAAAGGAAACGCAGGGTCATCCGCCATTTTCGCCACCGGACCTGACAGGCAGAAAAAATGCACTGACACCCCCACAATACAGCCTCACCACCACCCCACAGAGCAACCAGGGAGACCCCGGGAGGACTGCACCCACCGCTAC
>BLSH010538414.1:37529-48434 GCA_018402905.1 Glandirana rugosa
TGCGATCGTACACAACGATCAGATTGTGGGAGTAATTTGAGATTTCACATACTGCTGCTTTGAGCGATCTGACTGCACTAGGTAGAGGCTTCTGCTTAGAGGGACAGATTATTGTTCAAGATCAAGAATCATTGCCTACTCCTATAGGGCCAGCTGTTGCTGTAAGTGACACATTATTGTTCAAAAATCATCTCCTAATTTATTTGATTTTAATTTATTTTCCCTATCCCCATTTTTTGTAGGGCACTTGCCCTACTCTTACCCCCATTTTACTTCCTTTTGCAGCCCTCTAGCACTTTCCAGGACTTTGTTACAGCCATTTTTGTGCCTAAAAGTTCGGGTCTCCATTGACTTCAATGGGGTCCGGGATAACGTTCGGGCAACGTTCGGTGCCGAACCCGGACTTTTTTCCAAAGTTCGTTCGGACCCTCCGAACCCGAACGTCCAGGTGTTCGCTCAACTCTAGTCATCAGCGCTACTACGGTGATAGCCTTCTGGGTCCTGTTCGGGTTTCCTGTGTACAGCTTGCCCCTCTGCATGCAACCACATGGGGCCACTCACTCAAAATTGCCACCAGCAGCAGGCCACCTTGTATTTTTTTCAATCATTTTCTTTGATTGGACTAAGTGGGCATTGTGATGTCACCACCCTTCCTCTCCACTTAGTCCAATCAAAGAAAATAATTTAAAGAAAATACAAGGTGGTCTATGAACGGTTGCAGTGTGCAGAGGGAAATCTGTTCACACAGTACCAGAGCAGGACCTGGAGGATCGCGGCTATCACTGTAGTAGCGCCAAGTACTACAGTGATTTTGAGCTTCCCCGGTGACCAAACAGGTATGAGACGGTTATACTGATAGCGTTCCAAACTGGACCAATGCAATGTAGTTCAGCTTTATAGACAATAATGTGGACTTTATAACTTTAGTACAGTTGCAGTGTTTGCTGCAGTGTATGGTTAAAAAACTAGTTACAATAAGAGCTCTAATCTGAAACAATTTTGCAGTATTAGTCACAGTGATTTATCACTATGTAGGTAAATCAGCTGATCCAAACAGGGTATATTTAATTTACAAGTGGGTACTCCTGGGTTGCGTTCCCCATAGACTTCTTTGCCTGATACCCCTCAAGCTCTGCCCACCCTCTGCCACATCACTCCTATTGTTTTCTGTAATGTAACAGAGAAAAGAGCAAACTGGGAAGACACCTACTAGTGGCCACATTAGGTGGATGGAGATGCTATTTTAGGCACAGAGATGTCTCCTCCAAAGTCTTCTGGAGATGTGAAGGTGATAGGCGATTTAATCTATTAACATGTACTGGTTGGACTAAGCATTCACAGTTTCTATTGAAAAGGGAAGAACCCTTCCACTGTGTGCAGTATTAAAAGCAGTATTACACTGAAAAGTAACAGTGAGTGTAGATTTACCAAAACTGGAGCATTCAAAATCTGGTGCAGTTGTGCATGATAGCTAATTGGCTTCTAACTGCAATTTGTTCACTTAAATTTTGACAATAAAACCTGGAAGCTGATTGGTTTCTATGCAGAGCTGCACCAGATTTTACATACTACAGTTTTAGTACATCTCCCCCAGTGAGTGTAAGCACTAGGTCATTTCTACAGCAACAAGTGCGATGTTAACTTGCATGTGTGCAAACTTGTATATGTGCCCACAATTTCTTTTTATGACATACTACATTTTGTTTTTACTCTTAGGCATATCCAATGTAAAAAGATTGTCTTTTCTGCATATTTTTAAAGTAAAGAGTCCTGAAAAGACAAAAAGAATTGCATGCTGAATGGTTTCTCCAACTTATGTAGCTCCTTTTTTGTTCATCTCATATACTATCAATTTATCAGATTTCTTATGCAAATTATCTTGCACACAAACCCTGCACAGTTGATTACTACAAAGACCTAAACAGTTGTATGGGGACAAACATGAGGTAATAATGACTTGTATCGTTTGTAGCTCCAGCCCAAGGCACAGGGGGTGATTTAATAAAGGGTGCATTTTTATACCAAACCATGAAACCTTTGTTACCATAAAAAATATGATTTGTCAGGTTCACTGGAAACGTCTATTATTTAAAACACCTCTGAAATGATTAGAAGGTTAAAAAGAACATAGGTTTGCCTGAGGCATAAAAATGACCACATTAGTAATGTACCCTCAAGGCATGGTTTGCTATCAGAATGTGCTAAAAGCAATTTATTTAGTTTGCAAAGTTTTTTTTTATGATGAATTAAAAACGTATAAAATAGAATAAAACAAAAATAAAAATGACAACATAATCCATCACTTTCATCAGCAGCAAAGCATAATATGAAAGTCATAAATCACAAACCATTATATATCTATCTTTGACCAATGCATAAATCGATATAGTTCTGAACAATAGACTATTCTACATTGTACAGTGTCATCAACAGATGTACTCTTAGAGCATAGTGTATCCAATATCATAAATCGTGGAGCCCACAGAAAAACACTCACAAAGAATTAAAAGCCTTTACCATTTCCATGACTAAGGTCAAAAACCAGATATTTCATGAAATCACAAACCCAGACAGAATAAGAGTTTTAGGACATATGTGATATTTCTAACAAAGCAAACACAGGTGATCACTTTTGGGAAAGGTGCCAAAGTCAGCCTATTTCTTAATTAATTTCTGTCCCCTGAACTCCATCTGCTTGACTGTCACATCCTGCAGGAGGTCGATGCTGTTGCAGAATTCATTGTCTAAACGATCTTCCTTTACTCTACAGCCTAATAGCCACTAAAACAAGCTCCAACAATGAGCTGTGCACCAATCTAAAGTGAAATCATTTCCATAAATGCATTATTTCAACCTCAGAGCAATTGCCGCAAGAGTTTAATTGCATTGTCCCTTTGCTAGCAACATTAGCTCCTTCACTTTTCACTTGCCTAGGGTTACATGCCCTTACATGAAGTTCGAAGCTAAAGAGCTTACACTTGACAAAGGGTAATTGCCTAAGCCCTTGGCAGGCTGATAAGACTGACCTACAGTACCTGCTTTCATGTAGATAGATGAGACACCTCCTTTAGGTCCAGGGTGCTGAAAGCTGCCTTATCTCCTCAGCATACTTTAATTCCAGGATCTTGTACCATCCATCTGCAGGCTGTTTAATATTCTGTAAAATGTTTAGAAGATCACAGGCAGCTCTAGGATTAAGACTGGAAATGCTCCTTCTGTTTTCAGTGCTTTCTTGCAAGTACTGCACCTATCCAGCCCCAAATGCCTTTCACACACGTGCAATGCAAAGGACATCCAAGCACTTAGAGCAGTAATGTCATTATTGTTCTGTTCAACCTTCTAGTTGTTTGTGCTTCTTATCTCCTGGGGGGAAAGCATTCAAGGATCCACCTGCAGCAATGCACACTGTAATCCCAATGCTGGTACAAAGGTGTGCACAATGTCCATGCAAACCACAGTGACAGCTGCAAGTTCCCTTTAGCACTTACTCCAAAGTGCAGTCCTTCTCAAATCCATTGGTGTATTGCTAGATCCCTAAGCTTTGCTTGTCAGGAAGACTTTCAACTGCTGTGCCCCTCTTGAACAATTGTGGGTGGAACAGCATGCCTAGGAGTTGGCTCAATACTGCAGACCGATCCAGCACATACAGATGAAAGGGGTGGGGGGGTGAGTCAGCTTTTTAAAAAAGGATACAAAAATGGCATCTGACTTAATCTTTTGGCAGCACACTATGGATTCATTGAGCTCCAACAAATGAACTAGCAGAAACTGAGAAATCCACCAACACAGCAATTATGGGTGAGAAAATGATTTCTAAATGCTAGTACTCTTCTGTTATGAACTGTGGAGAAGTGGGTGGATGTGGCTGTTTTCAAAGTAATTGAGTAATGCTAAATCTTTGTCTAGCTATCATTTTCACATTATGTTGCTGCACACTTCAACAAACCAGCATTTTCATCTGCAATTTATTAAACAGGCATGCAAAAGAATGGGTGGACTAATACTGGTTCAATTATCATGTACAATGTCTCCCTCCAGTGGTTGTGTTTGAAATGTAACTTTTCCTTCTTGTGTTCCTGTAAAAAATGTTTTTCACATTTTAATAACCTTTTATTATAAGGTCACAGGCACACTACTGCAAGTGGTGGCTGCCATTGAAGATATTAGTAGTCAGTCAATGTCTCATTCCAGCCTGATTCAATGGAGTTTATTTACTAAAGCAAAATAAGCTGCTCATTTTGCAAGGGAATTTTCCCTTAGCTTAGTGGATGAGATGAGGCTGTGCTGACTTCCATCATCCAATTATGTGCAAGCATATCATTGAGTATTCTTTGTAAAGTGGATATTCAGTGCATTTCCTAAGATCTGGGGAAAATTCCCTTGAAAAGTGCAAAGTGAACAGCTTGTTTGCCTTTAGTAAACAAACCTCAACTTCTGATTCTAGCCTGTAAGTGGAGTTGATTTACTAAAGGAAAATAGGCTGCTCATTTTGCAAGTGAATTTTCACTGCAAGGGAATTTTTCCTTAGATTAGTGAATGAGGTGGAGCCGTGCTGGCTTACATCATTCAATTATATGCAAGCCTATCATTGGATAATCTTTGCAAAGTAGTTATTCACCACATTTACTAAGCTCTGGGGAAAAAAATACCTTGAAAAGTGCAAAATCCCTTGCAAAGTGAACAGCTTGTTTGCCTTTAGTAAACAAACCTCAACTTTTGATTCTAGCCTGAGTAAATGGAGTTGATTTACTAAAGGAAAATAGGCTGCTCATTCTGCAAGTGAATTTTCACGGCAAGAGCTTTTTCCATTAGTGAATGAGGTGGAGTTGTGCTAGCTTCCATTATCCAATTATATGCAAGCCTATCATTGGGTGTTCTTTGCAAAGTGGATATTCACCACATTTACTAAGCTCTGGGGAAAATTACCTTGAAAAGTGCAAAATCTCTTGCAAAGTGAACAGTCCGTTTGCCTTTAGTAAACAAACCTCAACATCTGATTCTAGCCTGAGTGAATGGAATTGATTTACCAAAGGAAATTGGCTGTTCATTTTGCAAGGGGTTTTTCACTGCAAGGGAATTTTCCCTTAGCTTAGTGAATGAGGTGAAGCCATGCTGTCTTCCATCATCCAATCATATGCAAGCCTATCATTGGGCATTCTTTGAAAAGTGCATATTCACCACATTCACTAAGCTTTGGAGAAAATTGCCTTTATAAGTGCAAAATCTCTTGCAAAGTGAACAGCTTATTTGCCTTTGGTAAACAAACCTCAACATCTGATTCTAGCTTAAGTAAATGCAGTTGATTTACTAAAGGAAAATAGGCTGCTCATTTTGCAAGTGAATTTTCATTGTAAGGGAATGAGATGGGAGCCGTGCTGGCGTCCATCGTGCAATTATGGGCAAGCATATCATTGAGTATTCTTTGTAAAATGGATATTCACCACATTTGCTAAGCTCTGGGAAAATTCCCTTGAAAAGTGCAAAATCCCTTGCAAAGTGAACAGCTTGTTTGCCTTTAGTAAACAAACCTCAACATCTGATTCTAGCCTAAGTAAATAGAGTGGATTTACTAAAGGAAAATAGGCTGCTCATTTTGCAAGGGAATTTTCCCCTAGCTTAGTGAATGAGGTGAAGCCATGCTTACTTCCATCATCTGATTATATGCGAGCATATCATTGGATATTCTTTGCAAAGTGGATATTTACCACATTTATTAAGCTCTGGGGAAAATTCCCTTGAAGAGTGAAAAATCCCCTTCAAAGTGAACAGCCTGTTTGCTTTTAGTAAACAAACGTCAATGTGTGATTCTAGCCCAAGAAAATAGGGTTGACTCACAAAGGGTAAATAAACCGTTTACATTGCATGGAAAGTTGCACTTTACAAGTGAATTTTCGTCAGAGCTTAGTGACTGTGGTGAAGCTCTGACCTCCATCATCCAATAATGTGCAAGCAATTTTTTTTTTCTTTGCATGGGTTTGGATATTCTTTTCAAGGTGAATATTCACTACATTTACTAAGCTCTGGGGAAAATGCCCTTGCAAAGTAAACAGCCTAGTTGCCTTTAATATTTATGAATGCAGAGATTATCCAACTGGGTGACTGGTATCAAATGTCAAGGGAGAATAGGGATGGAATTTGTGGGTCTAAATTCAACAGTTAACTGCAGCAGGTCCTTTCAGATTTGAGGTTGAGAAGATGTCTCACCACCCATCATTCTCTGTGATTATCATATTAAGGGATACAGAAAAGTTTTATTCCAACAATAATAAGGAAACTTTAACAAAATGTCTAAATTTTGGCAAAATACATCAGAATGGATGGAATCGATGGCAAATGAGAAATTTACATGGTTTTGGTACCCCCAACCCACAACCTATGGACAAACAAAAAAAAGAGTAGATCATTTAGTGGCATTCCTATATATGACCACCCTGTTAGCTTCTGTGGGCTATGTGAGGAATCAAAGAATGCCCTTGCGAATCAGTGGCTTTGCTGTGAACAAGGCTGACCATTAGAGGCTTATGTAGGGTTAGATGTGTTTAAAATGAGTCCAATTGCTCCATTACGACCACCGCCAAAATGTCAGCTGCAGGAGAGGACTGCTGCCAACTTTTCCAATCACAGCAGTTCTCATAGTAGTGACAATATACTGTAGGTCACTAAGTGTCCCAGGGCTCATATTAACATTTTAATAGTGTAATAAAGTTTAAATAATTTATGCAGAAAGGGGAATGGTCCTTAAACTGCTGTCGGCTAAATATGGGGCACAGAGTGCAGAACTAAGTGCAGGAGAGCTTTGACTCTACTTTCTTCATAAATAAATAGAAAAAAAGGGCCCAGGGACCCTTTTAGTGATTAATAGTATTGTTTATTTAAACTTGTTACACAGAAATCATAAATCACTGCTGTCCTGGGTATAAATTCAGCTACACAGTATACACAGTAAAGAGGGGGGCTGCACCAGTGAGCCAAGACAAATTTTTATTTTAACGGTCTAGGGTTCCCCTTAATGCCTGCAGCATGCCTTACTGTACCATACTCGGCCATATGCCTTTCAACATTGGGGGTATCTTACAATGGGGGCAGCAACCCACATTATAAGATACCCCCCACACACACACACAAAACACCCTGTCCCAAAGGTGGAGTGGGGTAATAGTGAAATTGAAATGGGTGGGGGCCTTATACTGGAATCAGCAGTACAGACCGGAATTCAGGTGATATCAAGTATGGTCAATGATGTCAACCAGTATTCCTAGTAGTAATTTACTGCCTGATTTAATTTACTGCAGATGGGAATCTGTCATTAAGCAGCAAAGTACGGTGTGTACAGATGAGCAGGAGACAGGTCATTGTGACTTACGCAGACTACTTTACTGAATGACTTGATTGGCGGAAACATCACTAAACGCCATGACAGTTGCTAGATTTACTCTGGGACATCAATAAACCTTATTTTAAATAATGGTAAGTATGTGTTTCTGTTTTATTGTATTAAAACATTTTTAATTTGGTGTTGGTGTTTTATTATTTTACTTTTAACTCTTTGTGGGAAATGAGAAGGAGTATTAATGTACCCCTGTACTCATTTCCCTGGGAAGGGGCAGATAAGGTGACCCCCTTATTGTAAAGAGAGCTTCCAGATTCCACCATAAGTCCTCGCCCCTCCCCTTCCATTTTACTATTATCCCCACCTCTTTTTTTTTAGCACACAGAGGAAGGGAAGAGTCCCTTGTCCTTTAAAGGAGTTATAAAGGCAGAAGTTTTTTTAATCTTAATGCATTCTATGCATTAAGATAAAAAACCTTCTGTGTGTAGCAACCTCCCCAGCACCCCCCAATTACTTACCTGAGCCTTATCTCTCTCCCGCGATGTCCACGAGTGTCTTAGCCAACCGGGACTCTGCTCCTGATTGGCTGAGACACAGCAGCGGCGCCATTGGCTCCCACAGCTGTCAATCAAATTCAGTCAGCCAATCGGGGGGGGGGCCTGGATGGGGCTCCATGTTTGAATGGATACATGGAGCACTGACTCAGCCCGGGCCCCATAGAAAGCTGCTGGCTGTGGGGGGCACCCAACAGGAGGGAGGGGCCAGGAGCACAGAAGAGGGACCCGAGAAGAGGAGGATCCAGGCTGCTCTGTGCAAATCCAACTGCACAGAGGAGGTAAGTATAACATGTTCGTTATTTTAAAAAAGAAAAACAAGACTTTACACTCACTTTAATGATACTAAACATACAATGTTGAATTGCCATTATCCCTTCTTTTATAGATAAAGATCATGCCATGGTATTTAATTTAATATAAACAAATTATCTGAGTAGCTTATTTAATCATTGCTGTTCAGAGGTCCCATGATATTTCCCAGGTCTTTCCTGCCTGGGGGAGTCCTGAGGGAGGAGTTTCTAGTACTCTGCTGATGTATGAATCTGTGTCTGCAGCACAGCATTGATTGGTGCTGTGCCGGTCACATGACATAAAAAGGCTTTCAGAATAGAGAATTAAAATAGATAATTAATACCAACAAAGTGTTTTAAAGATTCATACAAATCTATATTTAAAAGCAAAGGTTTAATATATTTAAAAAAAAAAAAACATGTAGTTGGAGTTTACATTGACTGGCAATAGCTTTCACTTTGTTCACACTGTAAAAAGATCTGGAGGCGGTTCTGCCAATCACAGGCACACACTACCTCTAGCCTGTGTCCTGTGGAACCAACAGGAAGGTGAAGCCTACATCAATCACCATCTCTTATCCCACTCCCATAGTATTAAGCAATATGAGGGCATGAAGTAGGAGGACAGGAGAGACATTTACCACTGTGTATATGCCCATTTGTGTGACTTTATAGACATGTGGTCCTAACACATAACTATAGAGTACCCAAAGTCACATTCACTGCCCTTAAATGAGTACATATCCCCGATCAAGGTGGCAACTGGAATAAAACTCTGCTTCAGCATGAACAGAGGTGGATATTTAGACTACAGGCCACGGTTTATTCTGGTCTCAATAAATCCATATTTTACGCTCCTGTCCTAAAAGGGTTTGTGTCAGGAAAAACCCATTGAGAATGACCTTGGACAGACGAGAACAAATACGTCCCTTATTTTGTATTGGTTGTAACAAATTGCAAACAATAACTATGTACATAGCTCTTTATAGAAACATTATAATGATATCAATATAAATTAGTAACATGATGTAATGAAGGCATGTTGTTGATTCTTGCTTTCTTTTTTTCTTATTCCTTTTGTTTCTCCAGATTCAGCCTGGGACCTTCTGCCTCTGTTTTGACTTGGGACCTTGGTGTTGGGTGTTTCTGACTTCCTGGCACGGTGGCGGAGTAGTGGAGAATTCATTCACCATCCCTCCCCATTCTCGCCACCTTTTGTGGCTTTCTAGATGTCAGCCTTCCAACAATATGTCCTGTGCATACATTTCAAGATGTTAATCAAGAATGTTATAGTACATTCACTGGGATGTACAGAAAACCTATTGGGGTTAATCATGTGCAAGGAAAATAAAAAAAAATGAATTTTTGCTTGCACATGTTAGAATGGTGGTAGTTAGCAAAGCTCATTTGCTAAACTCTGGAACAACTGCACTTTGCAGAGAGCAACTGCGCTTTGCAAAGTGCACAGTCGATTTGCCTCTAGTAAATCAACCCCTTAGTATCAATAATACAATGCAGGTTCTATTACACTTTTTTGACCCACCCTGTAAATCTTACAATTGCAATCTAAATGACTGTGATGGGTAACACTTAACTTTGATACATGGACTTTAATGATAAAAAATGCTATAAAACTTGTACAGCAATGTCCCTGGGTTGCCATAGGTAATTTTTCCATTTTGTTTCAGTTCTCTTTACCCCGGCTTTCTTTCTTCAAAGACTGTAAACAAGCCTTTGAGAGAAAAGTATGAAAAATCACTTAGCAAGGTTTGGGATTTATATGATTTCCCACAGTAAGTATAGGTCATAGCAACCGAAGAAATCTATATGAGGAGTTCTTATTGCACATGAGAGGAACAAATCACTAAAATGTAATGATCATTAAAAGCCAATAGGAGCTAATAAAAATCAAAGGAAAGAGAATAACTATTTTTAAGGCAAAATGTTATAGTTTAGTGAGCTGATCCCCAGAAGCTTTTCAAACTGCATTATAGAAATTACAGCTATGCTCTTACGATAGATATGTTTTCTCTTCTTTCTACAGGGCAGGTCTTCACTAGGAAAAAAACTATTGCACCTGGGTTTGATTCAAGGCAGGTTTGCAGAATATGAGAAAAGTTCAGTTATTGAACCTAATCCCCAAGGAAGTCAACAGGAGTAATGACCATTTTCTAGATTAATAAGCAAGGGATTGTCAAATACATGTCATCGGGAGCTGGACTTTGCCCAACCTGAAGGGTCTGGTATGAATTGAGGGGGCACTGAATGGGCTGGGCAGGTGTGGGCGGGGTTTACTGAACCCAAGTGGGGACCTGGAGAAAGCGCTCACTACTGCCCCCCCAAAGGCGAGCTGTGGTTGATGTTAATCCAAGGCTGGTGTTAAAGCAGCACTCCAACTTAAAATTGATGTTTCTCCATGAGAATATAATAAACTCTTTGTAATCCGCGGCCCAACTTCTGTAACATTTCACATTGATCACTATGGACATCAGTTTCTCATTACACTCTCTACCAGTGGAGGCTGGTGAAGTTTTTGGATGGGGGGGGGGCGCCAGGCCCCGCCCTTCCCTTTGACCCCTCCTACTTTTAATAAGCCCCACCCCTTATAGAATCCACCCACTCCGTCCCCTGTATTCCACATATTGTGTCAGCCTCACGACGAAATTGTGGTCGGAACCTAATTGTAGTTGGTGTCGAGCGGAAACCCCCCCGTCATCACTCGCGAAAG
>BLSH010538414.1:62736-76968 GCA_018402905.1 Glandirana rugosa
TGACCGTCCTGTAAAGCCACCAGTGTTCTGACGTCTGGACGAGAGGTCCAGCAAGACCTTTCGGACAGGGTGGACACGAGTTTTGTTCCAGCTGTCTCGGTTCCGAACCCCCGAAGACTTCGGGGAACGATAGGGACTTGAACCACGTAGGGAAGGCTACCGGCAGCAGAGAGACCCAATCATCCTGGGCAAAGGATGAGTAGCAGCGCAGATACTGCTCCAGAGTCTGGTTCGTTCTCCACGTCTGGCCATTGGTTTGAGGATGTTAGGCAGAGGAGAAGGCCAATTCAATTCCTAAAGTTGAACACAGCGCCTTCCAGACCCTGGACGTAAACTGTACCCCTCAATCCGATACAATGTTGATAGGTAGGCCATGGAGACGGACAATTTCTTTAATAAAGGTCTCAGCTGTCTGGATTGCCGAGGGTGTGCCCTTCATGGGAATAAAATGTGCCATCTTTGTAAGGCGGTCGACCACTACAAGGATGGTCGTGAACCCTTCAGAAGGGGGTAATTCCACTATAAAGTCCATGGAGAGTTGGGACCATGGGTGTTCAGGGATAGCAAGGGGCTTCAGAAGCCCCCAAGCCTTGGCTCTGTCGACCTTGTTTTGAGCACAGGTGGGACAGGCTTTCCAGAACGACCTGGAGAGCAGGTCTGCAGTCTTGTGACCACCGAAATGTCCTGCCAGTTTGTGGTCATGGCACAGTTCCAGAACTGCCAGACGCTGCTCCTCAGGGACGAAGATCTGCGTACCGAACCACCACAGCCCGTCTTGAAGGATATCCTGGGATCCAGTGAGCTGGGGGACCCAGCAACAGATCGCCTGATCCGAGGTAAGAGATCCTCTTGGATCAATAGTAAGTTCCGTGCAGGAAGGATTCTATTGGGGGGAGGAGAGTCCCCTGGTTCCAGGAACATCCATGACAGTGCGTCCGGTTTCACGTTTTTAGACCCAGGCCGGTAGGTGATATGCAGCTGGAAGCGTGAGAAAAAGAGAGCCCATCTGGCCTGACAGGGCTTGAGTCTCTTGGCGGTGCGCAGGTACTCCAAGTTTTTGTGGTCAGTAAAAACAAGGACTGGGTGCAAGGCTCCTTCCAGCAGATACCGCCATTCTTGTACAGCAGACTTTATGGCCAGAGGCTCCCTATCCCCCACATCATAGTTTCGCTCCGGGGGCATCAGCTTCTGGGAATAAAAAGCAATTGGGTGCAGTGCAGCCTTTGGCCCCTGTCTTTGAGAGAGGACCGCTCCGACTGCCATCTCAGAGGCGTCTACCTGCAGTATGTAGGGTAGAGCAGGGTCTGGGTGTTTCAGGAATGGAGCAGAGGTGAAGAGCTCCTTCAGTCGCTGGAAGGCTGCTTGTGCTTCACGGGTCCAATGAAAGCGGGAAGTCTGCTTTGTCAGTTGGGTGATGAGGGTGATTACAGAGAAAAACCCCCTAATGAACTTCCGGTAGAAGTTTGCAAAACTGACAAAACGCTGTACCGCTTTCTTGTCGGTCGGTCGGTCTGGCCAGTTTACTATGGCGGAGACCTTCTGGAGGTCCATTGTGATGCCTGAGACGGAAAGGATGAATCCCAGGAAGGAGATGCTGGAGCACTCGAATGCGCACTTCTCAGCCTTAGCGTAGAGGCCGTGCTGGCGAAGGTGGCTTAACACGCTCTTGACGTGATTTTGGTGCTCCTCCAGGGAAGGGGAGAAGATGAGGATGTCATCTAAATACACCACCACAAACAGATCAAGGAAGTCCCGGAAGATGTTGTTGACAAGGTGTTGAAATGTGGCTGGTGCATTGCATAGTTAGTTCAAGCAGAGTTCGTTAACAGACTGGCAGCAGAAGTACAGAGGGATCAGGTAATCGGGTGGTTCTAGGCAAGCCAGGGGTCAGTGCAGGCGGAGATCAGACAAGGTTGGGACAAGCTGAGTCACAGGAACAGAAAACAGGTTATGGGTCTCTCAGAAAACAGGTCACGCTGTAGATCAGACAGCACTTGCTGCAGGGAGCACACAGCCTAAATAGAGCCGTTTGGCGCCGTTTCTGGTGCGAGCACAAGCGGATGCGCATAGGCGCGTGCACAAACGCAAAAAAACGCTAATCAAGTCCTTTTGGCACAGGTCTTCTTCTAACAGCCAACACTATTCCTTTTTTCTCTATATTTGTTTCAGTCGAGCTTGGTATTGGTGTGACAATGCAAGAATGGGTTTGGAGCAGAGAATGTGTAGCGCTCACCAATAAACGTAATAATACAATCTGCCCATAGGGTCAGAAAAGATTATGCATCAAAAAGTATGTGAATAATGAAAAATCCAACTCAAAAAAGATGGTGTAATAACTAGGTACCACCACAAGATGTCATCTGTGCACTCATCACATTACAATTGATCTAGAATGATGTTTCTATGTATGTGTGACAATCTAAGTCTGACTTAAATAAAGTGCAATTGCAATATAGACATACTCAGGTCCAACATAAAAGCAATCATAATGTGCTATATACGTAAAGTGCAGTGTAAAAAAGAAATATATCCACAAAACTGTGAAATCGAACTTTAAATGAAAAAGGTGTAAACTAGAATTCACCACCGGAGGTCATGTATGCACTCTTAATAGAGAGGATTATCAAGTGTAGTAACTAACATTCACCACCGAAGGTCATCTGTGCATCAATCAGAATCTTATACAATCAAAATCTTTCCATGTATGTGTGCAAATACAAAATAAAGTGCAAATGCAATATAAAAAGTTTAAAATGGACAATTAATTGTTTGACCATTTTATCGCAGTGGCTACAAAAAGTTCTATTTAAAGAAAAAAGCTTTATTAAGCCTTAAAGATGGTAATATCAGTGGTTTTTTTCTGTAGCTGTATATCATTCTGCTATGCAATGCTCTGTCTTATTTCCTAAACCAGCTATTATGAATTTACACTTGCGTTTACCAGGGTCTAGATTTTTACAGTGAGCACTGATAGGAAGAAACTTTGGGTTTACCATGAGACCCAACCTCTAGCTGTTCCCAGTTTGGGGAAAAAGGAAACTATTGTTACTGTTTGCCAATATAGCAACCAATTACCAGTCATGCAATACCTGGCCTTGGAACTGAGGTTAGATGGCATCAAAGGACCAATAATGGGGGTTTCTTAATGTGCTCCCTGTAAGAGTCAAGTTTCCTATTAACGTTTTGTCAGTATGTGTGTGGAACATAGGGAAATTTGACAGAACATTTCTAGTAAGAGATAATTACTTCCATACAGTGCTATATAGTTCTAAATACAGAGTTGTTCAGTGCTATATACAGCGCTGTATTGTGGTGCATAGTAGTGCAGTGGGTTACAAAGTATGTAATGTACCCCACCTGTATTCACTGTTCTGTAATGAGCTACATTACTAAGAATGGTATCGCTGTGGGTTACATGTTATTGTGTACCACCCTTTATATTCACAGTGAATGGACCCAACAGTCTCTTTTAGAAGTACTTTGTATGCGTGTCAGCGGCAACTTACGTTGCTATTTAGATGCTGGGCCCTCTTCCAATGGGGACACTGGTTCTTGTGGCCTGGGGCGCCCTAAGGGATTCCCTTAATTTGCAGGGATTTCCTATCACTTCTTATTTTGGCTATGAGACAGGAAGTGAAGGGAAATCTCCCCAATGGACACAGATGGCAAAAAAATACAGGGGTTATAACCCTTCCTTACTGTATCCAAAATGAAAAAAAAGGTTTTGCCTATAGGTTTACTTTAACGTT
Source organism: Glandirana rugosa (assembly GCA_018402905.1). Classification (NCBI taxonomy): domain Eukaryota; kingdom Metazoa; phylum Chordata; class Amphibia; order Anura; family Ranidae; genus Glandirana; species Glandirana rugosa. The sequence continues at coordinate 66,486 of BLSH010538414.1, forward strand.
GCCCCTGAAGTGACATACAACAGAGGGCATTGTTATATAATGCCCATGACAGTGCCCTGCTCCCTTACCTATTAGCCTTGAAAATAAGTAGACTTGATTTTCAAAATTCACCTCATTGACTTCAACATGTTTTGGATTAAAGTTACCAGAACTTACGATGAGTTTGACAAAGGCCCCATCGAACTCAGGCACATTCGCTCAACCCTTATCACTGACAATATAGCTAACATCTAATAACTGATTTACTAAGGGAGTTCAGGAGCTTACTACAATATTTTATAAATATTCACATAAATTTGCCAATCACGCACAGAATAAATAAGTATATGGGAATTATCTTTTCACATGATTGGATAATTAAAGTGAATATACGCACAATTTATTGTGTGAAAATTCTCTACTCCTATGGTAAATCAACCTGTTTTATTACATCAGCTGCAGGCCTCCAAAGCACCTAATTACAATACAGGGTGGGCCATTTATATGGATACACCTTAATAAAATGGGAATGGTTGGTGATATTAACTTCCTGTTTGTGGCACATTAGTATATGTGAGGGGGGGAAACTTTTCAAGATGGGTGGGGACCATGGCGGCCATTTTGAAGTCAGCCATTTTGAGTCCAACTTTTGTTTTTTCAATAGGAAGAGGGTCATGTGAAAAAGTTTCCCCCCTCACATATACTAATGTGCCACAAACAGGAAGTTAATATCACCAACCATTCCCATTTTATTAAGGTGTATCCATATAAATGGCCCACCCTGTATATTGATGTTATTATATAGTTACATAGTTGGTAAGGTTGAATAAAGACAACAGTCCATCCAGTTCAACCTGTATAGTGTGTGTGTTGATAATTAATTTCTTATATCCCCGTATATTGTTTTCACTAAAATGCATGTCGAAGAGTCTTTTAAAACTATCCATACTGCCTGCCAACACCAGCGATTGAGGAAGAGAGTTCCACATCCTTACTGCCCTGACAGTGAAAAACCCCCTACCCAGCTTAAGGTTAAACTGCTTCTCTTCCAGTCTAATCGTGTGGCCCCGTGACTCCCTGGGACTGAAAAGTTTCATACTTACGCTGGGATCACCATTGAGATATTTGTATATCACTATCATATCTCCTCTCAAGCATCTCTTCTCCAAGAAGAATAAATTTAGCACTTGTAGTTGTTCCTCATAATTGAGGTCCTCCAGTACCCATGTTTATTCAGTTGCCCTTGTCTGGACTCTCTCCAGCTCCAACACATTCTTTCTGAAGATTGGTAACCAGAACTGGATGGAATACTCCAGATGCGGTCGAATCAGAGTTTTATAAAGTGGCAAAATAATTGTTTAATCTCTGGAGTAAATTCCCTTTTTAATGAATGCTAATATTCTGCTGGCTTTGGTAGCCTCAGTTTGACACTGCATGCTATTGCTCAGTCTCTCTTCTACTAGGAACCTTAGATCCTTCTGCATCCTGGAAGCCCCTAGGGCAGGGATATGCAATTAGCGGACCTCCAGATGTTGCAGAACTATAAATCCCATGCGGCATAGCAAGCCTATGACAGCCACAAGCATGACACCCAGAGGCAGAGGCATGATGGGACTTGTAGTTTTGCAACAGCTGGAGATCCGCTAATTGCTTATCCCTGCCCTAGGGGTTCTCCCACTAATGAGTAATGTGCATTTATATTTTTACCCTCCAAGTGCATTACCTTACATTTTTCAAAGTTAAACTTCATTTGCCATGCAGTTGCCCACTCCATTAATTTATTCAGGTCCTCTTGTAAAGTTTCTATATTCTGCTGTGTTGTTATTGCCCTACATATTTTGTGTCGTTAGCAAACACTGAGATAAAGCTATTTATCCCACCCTCTATATCATTTATAAATAAATTAAACAGAATTGGTCCCAAGGACAGAGCCTTGAGGTACCCCACTAACCCCTCTAGACCATTCTGAGTACAAGTTATTTATCACAATCCTTTGGACATGCCCCGTAGCTATTTTGATATCCAAGAACAAACCTTATGGTCCATGTCTACTGACCTCAGCTTGTAGATTAAGCATTTGTGGGGTACTGCATCAAATGCTTTTGCAAAATCCATCTACACCACATCCACCGGCCTACCTTTGTCCAGATGGCAGCTCATTTTCTTGTAGAATGGTAATAGGTTGGTTTGGCAGGAGTGACCTTCTCGTAAACCTGTGCTGATTACTGCTATTGATACTGTTTTCGTCAGCAAATTCTTGGATATGGTCCCTTATCATCCCCTCGAATAGTTTACAAACTACCTTTTTTGAATATTGGTACCAAGTGGGCTTTTTCCCAATCAGCTAGTACCAATCCTGTCAGTATGCTGTCCGTGAAGATTAGGGGTAGTGGTCTGGCTATAACCTGACTGAGTTCTTTAACCAGTTCCCTACCGAGTCATTGTAAAATGACGTCGGCAGGGAACCTCTGTCCAACCGGGAGGACGTCATATGATGTCCTCCCCTTCTCGCCGCTACTACGGGCCCCTGGGGGCCCGCAGTGCGGTGATCGCAGATCGATCGTGTCCCTTGGGACACAGACCCCCCTCGATCGGGGTAAAGAGCCAAAAAAATTGGCTCTTTACCACGTGACTGGCTGTGTCCAATCACAGCCGGTCACTACCGACCTCCACGTGCGCGCCGCTCGCGCGCCTGTCACCAGCCCAGCAAAGTACCCGAGTACCTGTCGCCTGCCATTCAGATTACCCAAGTACCTGTCACCAACCCATCTGAGTAACCGAGTACCTATCTGCAGCCCATCAGAGTACCCAAGTACCTTTTACCAGTCCATCAGATTACCCGAGTACCTGTCTCCAGCCCATCAAAGTACCCGAGTACCTATCTGCAGCCCATCAGAATGCCTGAGTACCTATCTGCAGCCCATCAGAGTACCCGAGTACCTATCTGCAGCCCATGCCTCATAGAATATACTTCGGGTGTTTGCTTTCCAAAATGGGGTAATTTTGGGGGTAATTCCATTGTCCTGGTACTCCAGGGCAAAAGTATGATAGGTATCAATGAAATTTTATGTAATTTATGCTCCTAGAATGCCTGACGGTGTTCCCTGCATGTTGGACCTCTCTATGTGGCCAGGCTGTGTAAAAGTCTCACACGTGTGGTATCGCCATACTCAGGATGAGTAGCAGAATATATTTTGGGGGGTAATTTTTGCTATGTACAGGCTATGTGTTAGAAATATCTTATAAATTGACCACTTTGTGTAAAAATAAAAGCGTTTTCATTTTCTTTCCACGTTTTTCGAAGACTTGTGGAAAAAAATTAACCATTCAAAAGACTTACAATGCCTCATAGATTATATGTTGGGGTGTTTGCTTTCCAAAATGGGGTCATTTTGTGGGTAATTCCATTGTCCTGGTGCTCCAGGGCCTTCAAAAATGTAATAGGTCGTTAGGAAATTAGATGTGAAAATTCTGCTCCTAGAATGCATGACGGTGCTCCCTGCATGTTGGACCACTCTATGTGGCCAGGCTATGAAAAAGTCTCACACATGTGGTATTGCCATACTCGGGGCGAGTAGCAGAATGTATTTTGGAGTGTAATTGGAAGTATGCATATACTGTGTGTGATAAATAACTTGTTATGACAATTGTTTGCAAAAAAAAAAAAATAATAATAATAATTTCTTAATTTTCCCAAGAATTCTGGAAAAAAAGTACAACTTCAAAAAACTCGCCATGCCTCTTACTAAATACCTTGGAATGTCTACTTTTCAAAATGGGGTAATTTGGGGGGTATTTGTACATTCCTGGCATTTCAGGGCCTCAAGAAATGAGATAGGCTATCAGTGCATCAGGTGTGATCAATTTTCATTGATTGGCACCATAGCTTGTAGACTCTATAACTTTCACACAGAGCAAATAATATACACTTATTTGGGTTATTTTTACCAAAGATAGGTAGCAGTATAGGTTTTGGCCCAAATTTATCGCACTTTTTTCACTTATGTCGCAAAAAATAAAAAACCCAGAGGTTCTTAAATACCACCAAAAGAAAGCTCTATTTGTGTGAAAAAAATGATAAAAATTTTGTTTGGGTACAGTGTAGCATGAGAGAGTAATTGTCATTCAAAGTGTGAGAGTGCTGAAAGCTGAACATTGGTCTGGGCAGGAAGGGGGTATAAACGCCCTGTATTTAAGTGGTTAATAGAAAGTTATGTGGAAGGGAAAAGTGTAGAAGGAAAAGGTGCACAAGCAGCAGGGATGACTGCAGCCTGGAGAGGATTGTCAGGAAAAGGCCATTCAAAGGTGTTGGGGACTTTCACAAGGAGTGGACTGAGGCTGGAGTCAGTGCATCAAGAGCCACCACACACAGACGGATCCTGGACATGGGCTTCAAATGTCATATTCCTCTTGTCAAGTCGCTCCTGAACAACAAACAACGTCAGAAGCCTCTTACCTGGTCTAAAGAAAAACAGACCTGGTCTGTAACTCAGTGGTCCAAAGTCCTCTTTTCTGATGAGAGTAAATTTTGCATCTCATTTTGAAACCAAGGACCCAGAGTATGGAGGAAGAATGGAGAGGCACACACTGCAATCTGCTTGAAGTCCAGTGTGAAGTTTCCAAAGTCTGTGTTGATTTGGGGAGCCATGTCATCTGCTGGTGTTGGTCCACTGTGCTTCATTAAGTCCAGGGTCAACACAGCCGTCTACCGGGAGATTTTGGAGCACTTCAGGCTTCCTTCCACAGACGAGCTCTATGGGGATGCTGACTTCATTTTCCAGCAGGACTTGGCACCTGCCCACACTGCCAAAAGCACCAAAACCTGGTTCAATGACCATGGGATTACTGTGCTTGATTGGCCAGCAAACTCGCCTGACCTGAACCCCATAGAGAATCTATGGGGCATTGCCAAGAGAAAGATGAGCGACATGAGACCCAACAATGCAGAAGAGCTGAAGGCAGCTATTGAAGCATCCTGGTCTTCCATAACACCTCAGCAGTGTCACAGGCTGATAGCTTCCATGCCAAGCCGCATTGAGGCAGTAATTGCTGCAAAAGGGCCCCAAGCCAAGTACTGAGTACATATACATGCTTATACTTTTCAGAGGTCTGATATTGTTGATATTGATATGTACAATCCATGTTTTATTGATTGCATGTAATATTCTAATTTTCTGAGATTGTGGATTTGGGGTTTTCATGAGCTGTAAGCCATAATCATCACAATTATGACAAATCACGGCTTGAACTATCTTGCTATGCATGTAATGAGTCTATCTCATATATTAGTTTCGCCTTGTAAGTTGCATTACTGAAATAAATGAACTTTTGCACGCTATTCTAATTTTTCGAGTGTCACCTGTAAATAGATATGGCTCTCCACATGTATTTTACATGGTCATATGGGTTTGGCTTCCTACATTCCTCATATATGGGCAAAAAATGCAATTACTTAGGGTATATGGTCAAATAGGTAAGGCTCTCCATATTTCCAATGTGGTTAAGCGGGTAGGGCTCTCCACATTTCCAAAATATTGTCAAACAGATTACGCTTTCTACATGTCTTATACATGGTCAAATGTGTATGGCTCTCCTCATTTCCTCTGACAGAGTGAAGGACGAATTAGCAGGAAGAACCATCCCCATTGATCTGGACGATGTGATCTCCCTGTGTAACCAGATCGATATTCGCTTTCAGGAGAGGACCCTAGAAAAGAGACATCAGCACCCCTTGACCCCTAGTTGTGGGGGCAAAGGTCATTTTCGTGACACTTGCTCGGTTCGTCCGGGAAGTGCTCGGGTCTAATACATCTGGAAGGTGGAGTATTGGACCCAGAAACATCACCTTCACATCTCCTTCTGTCGGTGTTCCTTCGTGTCGGCACTTCTTCTCATTCGGTCTCAGCATATCTGGATTCTGGAGCTGCTGGCAACATTATGTACTGGAGAACTGCATCTTCCCAGAGACTTACCCTTTCGTCCCTCGCAACTCTATTGGTGGTCTCGGCGTTCAATGGCACTGTTCTTCCAGGGGGCCCTACCTACTTCCAGACCCTTCCTGTTAAGATGTTAGTAGGAATACTCCACCAGGAGGAGATATCCTTCCTTGCCCTACCTAAGGCCTCAACCCCCATCGTGTTCGGTCTTCCCTGGTTACAGCTCCATTCTCCAGACGTTGACTTGACGTCTGGGGAGATACTGGCTTGGGGTTCCTCCTGTTTCTCGTCCTGCCTGCTCAAGGTTGCCCCAAAGAAAGACTTCCTGCTTCCACAACCTCAGTTTCTTCTGCCCTTCCCTCTGCATATAGCAATTTTCAGGATGTCTTCTGCAAGAAATCAGCTGAAGTGCTTCCTCCTCACAGGTCCTTTGACTGTGCTATTGACCTTGTTCCCGTTGCGACTCTGCCCGGGGCCGTACCTATCCCCTGTCCATCCCAGAGACCCAGGCCATGTCAGAGTATGTTGCTGAAAATCTAGAGAGGGGGTTCATCCGGAAGTCCTCATCGCCTGCGGGAGCAGGGTTCTTTTTTGTTGCCAAAAAAGATGGTACTTTAAGACCCTGCATTAACTATCGAGGTTTAAACGCGGTGACATTGTCCTTGCAACAATGTTGCAATTTTGATAATCGATTTTGTTTTTAAGAATGGTAGAATGTGTAATCTTTTCATGTTTTGATAAAATATTTTTTTCTTGTTGATATCTATCTAACAAAAATATTTCCCCAAACTCACACAGGTGTCTTTACAAACCAAAAACAATACCATTGCTTATGGAAATTTAAAATTAGTCCCATTTGTTTTATTTTTTATTCTTTCCAAATGATCTGAAAGCGGAATTCCACTCGTTTTTTAGTTTATTAAAAGTCAGCAGCTACAAAAAGTATAGCTGCTGACTTTTAATGAACATTAACTTACCTGTCTTGCGGTCCAGTGATGGCTGCGCCCGAAGCTGCACTCATCTCCCCCTCCTCCAAGCGGCGCCGCCATTGCAAGTGTGGGCACCGGCCGTGGCTTCGTGGCTGGGCATGCACTGCGCATATGCGAGTCACGCTGCGCATTCCTAGTGGCCAGGCAATCTTCTGGGACCTGTGACGTGTCCCAGAAGATTGCCAGGAGGGAGGGGCCACCTAGGGGGTGAGGAGGAGTCGCCTAGGTGGCCCAGAAATGGAAGGAGGAAGAAGGACAGGAAATCCCTCTAAAAACCGGGTACACACTCCCCCCCAAAAAAAATGACATGCCAAATGTGGCATGTAAGGGAGCGAGGGGTGCTTAAAGCGGAAGTTCTGCTTTAAAGAGGAAATAAACCCTGATGGGTTTTACTTCCTCTTTGTTACCCTGCAATTTAAAAGCATAATAGGCTAGTATGCATTGCATACTAGTCTATTATGTGTAACTTACCTGCATTGGAAGCTTGCGATGTCCCCGCTCCCGGCCACGTCCATCTTCGCCCCTCTTCCTTATGGGGCCGTGATGTCCGGCTCTGTGACAGGCCGGAGCCGTGTGACGTCATACCCGCACATGCGCATGGGAGCCGCCAACCACGGCACAAGCTCAGTCAAGAAACGGCACAGAGGCCATTCCTTCACTGCACGCGTGCTGATGAAGTTGGCACATGCAAGTACACTGTATATCTCCTAAACTGTGCAGGTTTAGGAGATATGCAGGGAGCCTACAGGTAAGCCTTATTATAAACTTACCTGTAGCTTAAACCTATAGGTTAAAATGGTTGTCCAGAGTTGACAACCACTTTAATTTGTGATATGTGTACCAGCATCAGATATAAAAAATGTAATTCCCAAAATCTGAGTATAACATTACTATTCTACACTCACACAGCAAGAAACACCAAATATCACAGAATAAATCAAGAAGAGAAACTCCTGACTAAGGTAATTCCTATATAATCCAAGAAATGCAGTATCTGTGTATTTATGTGTAGAAGAACTCCACATGCAGCAGCCCTGTGGCTCACAAGGTAGAAATTCTGCCTACCAATTGCTCAGGTCCTGAGTTTGAATTACAAACATGTCACTTCATATAGAGATGTTGCTTGTTCTCTTTATGTTGTTAAACATAACTCCTGACTCAGGGCCTTACCTAAATTATGTCTAAATGTAGTATTTATGTATAGGAGGGTTCCACCACCATTGCAAATCTTGGCAGATACACTAGCTAGGCAAAAGTATAGGGATGCCTGCCTTTACACACACATGAACTTTAATGGAATATCAGTCTTAGTTCGTAGGGTTCAATATTGAGTTACCCCATCCTTTGCAGCTATAACAGCTTCAATTCTTCTGGGAAAGCTGTCCACAAGGTTCATGAGTGTGTCTATGGGAATGTTTGACCATTCTTCCAGAAGCACATTTGTGAGGTCAGGCACTGATGTGGATGAGAAGGCCTGGCTCTTAGTCTCCACTCTAATTCAGCCAAAAGGTGTTCTATTGGGTTAAGGTCAGGACTCTGCGCAGGCCAGTTAAGTTCCTCCACCCTAAACTCGTTCATCCATGCCTTTATGGACCTTGCTTTGTGCACTGGTGCGCAGTCATGTTGGAACAGGAAGGGGCATCCCCAAACTGTTCCCACAATATTGGGAGCATGTAAGGCCCACCGAAATCCTCAGCACCAGGCCGATGATGCTCTTAATCTGGCCCTGACTTTATCAGCGATCTCCCACCATCTGAGAATAATACGGTCATTTGGGTGGTAATCTATCGGTTCTCTAAGATGGCCCATTTTGTTCCTCTTCCGGGTCTTTCTTCTGCTCCTGCTTTGGTTCCCATTGTTGTTCAAGAAATCTTCCGCCTCCATGGGGTTCCTTTTCATATTATTTCTGACAGGGATGTTCAATTTACATCTCGCTTTTGGAGAGCCTTTTGCAAATCCCTCAATATTGTCCTGGATTTCTCTTCTTCCTACCACCCTCAATCCAATGGACAGACTGAGAGGGTTAATCAGGAGTTAGAGGTATTTCCCTCTTTAGTGTTGGCTCATCTCTACTCCTGTGAGAGGGGGGATACTGTCATGAATCTGCAGTAACATTCATGTCCTGCCTGTCTGCTTACCTCTCTGCTTGTGGTCAGCTTAGAGACCGTGCACCTCTCACCTGTGTGCTAAGTAATCTTCCCTCAGCAGGGCTCCACCCCAGTCTCTAATTAGGAACATTATTTATGACCATGCACTGCAAGCCCACGCTGCAAATCAATATTGTGTGTTAGTCTTCCTGTGTGTGTTTCCTGCCGTGTGCTCTTCGTCTGATTCTGTTTACTGACCTTGGCTTGTTCCTTGACTATTCCTGTCTGCTGATACCCCAACCCTGGCTTGTTCATGACCATTCCTGTCTGCCTGTGACCCCGCGTGCTCTCCTGTCTGTCCCTGTCTGCTTGTTGCTCTGAACCTTGGCTATCCTACTGACAATCCCTTGTTTTATTGCACTGCTGCTTCCTCTCTATCCTCCAGTAGCCAGTCGTAAGCATGAGCTGGGAAACCCTGAGGGCCGCGACCTGGAGTAAGTAGCAGCCAAGTCCATCCTCACCATCAGAGGCTCTGATGAAAACCTGTTAGCTCTTAGACTCTTAGACTTAGCCCTGAGGAAACCTATGCTCTAGCTCCCTGTGCAATCTGTGTCAGTGCTCCTGTGGACCTGCTTTCCTGAACTACCCAGAGCTCCATTTGCAACAGTCAGCTAAGGGTTCACAACCTTAGCGGTGCGCCCATAACCCCAGCAGGGTGCACCTGTCACCTGCCATCATTGAGAGGGGCGCCGCAGCTGACAGAAGTAGTGAGAGCAACATCCCTACTCCTGTCAATCCAGCACTGAGAGCGAGTAAAAGAGAACTGGGCTGTGGGTAAAGGAGGTGCGGGCTGTGCTCTCTCCCTGATCCTTCCTGTCGGGGCAGCACTTCTGATCGCACAGGACAGATCTTTACAGGCGTTCTCTCTCCTTGCATGTTTCTTTTGTTTCCCTTTAGTAGTTTTGCTCTCTTGGTGGGCGACCGTTGGACATCCCGATGTGCCAGGGATCAAAGGGAGCCTTAAAGTGTTACTAAACTCACAACAATAAAATCAGTCTGTATATGCAGTAAAGCATGCTTGTTATACTCACTGTGGAAGGGGTTAATCCTCTGCATTGTGTAAAAAGGCTGTTTTATCCTGTATGCCATAGATCTTCCCCTCCCTGCACTGTCTATCTGGGGAAGGCCAGCTTAACACAGGCAGGGTAGCCCACTTGCACATGCTCAGTTGTGTCGTTTGTGCTGGAGAGAACATATACATGTTCTCAGAGATAGCCAGGTCATATGATATTGACATCACACATGTGGGCGTGTATACAGGCTGTAGTAGGAAATCTCCTCCTACCTAATCTCTCATTACTGGAGAAACTGTACAGCTTATCATGTAACCGTGGTGTACAGATCAGCGAAAAAGCTATATAGTGGCAGTATCTTAATGTACAAAGAAGATTTATAAGCTGTGGGCACTGGGGGGGGGGGGGGGGGGGGGGGG
>BLSH010538414.1:76978-101745 GCA_018402905.1 Glandirana rugosa
CCCCCCCCCCCCCAGTTGAACTATTTTCATATTACTGGTTTTAGTAACATTTTAGCCAAAGAACAAAAAGTGCAGCGCTAATTATGATGTTATTTCAATAACCGTGAATATATCAGCAGATTCATTTGAAACTTGTCCAGATAATTAACACTTAAAATCTAGTATGTCTATAGTCCTATTGGTCAGGAGCCACAACTTGGTAATGGGACACACTTCCCCGACCTGTAGTAAAATCCAATATCGGGAATAAATGAATACCCTTACCAGATGTACTCTGGAGAAGCGCCTTAAATCATGGAGACGATCCAAGGAAGAGATCTTTCAACCAACTATGGAGCTCCAGTCAAGCGAACTATGTCCACGACAAACTCCACCTCCAAGGGAATTTCCATACAAACAAGGTATCCGGGGAAGTATGAACCTTCGGATGGTAGCTAACAGTGCCTCATAGGGAAAGAAAGGAATCTCCCATAGCGTAATATTGTTTGACCAAAAAGATTTATTAAGGTAAAATCGCACTTACATGCACGGAGGATAAAAGAAACATCACATGGAATTCCAATGCCTGAAAGTAGGCGCAATGAGACGGAGTAGACCCTCCTCCCCCTAACTTTTACTTTAGTAACATTTTAACCTCTTCCTGACCACCCGCCTTGGATTGACGGTGGCAGTATGGCTATGCTGCGCGAATCAGTGTTACCTGCCGGCAGGCGCGGGAGCGTGTATTGTGCCACGCGCACCGCCGGAGGCGTGCTCGCGTGCTCACTGGCTGGCGGGGGAGCCAATCAGTGGGTGGGGTGGACTCAATGTCCGCCGGCCACCCCGCAATAGCTCCCCCACAGTGACAGAACGGGGATCCGTGAATGTAAACAAGCGGATCCCCATTCTGACAGGAGAGAGGAGAGTGATCGTATGTTCCTAGTATATGGGACCAGCAATCTATCTCCTCCCCCAGTCATCCCAGCCCCCATACAATTAGAACACTGTGACAGGGAACACATTTAACCCTTTGATTGCCCCCTAGTGTTAACCCCTTCCCTGTCTGTGACATTTATACAGTAATCAGTGGCTATTTATAGCACTGATCGCTGTATAAATGTCAGTGGTCCCAAAAAAGTGTCAAAAGTGTCACTTTTGTCCGCCGCAATATCGCAGCCCCGCTAAAAATCGCAGATCACCGCCATTACTAGTAAAAAAAATAATAATAAAAACGCCATAAATCAATTCTCATAGTTTGTAGACGTGATAACTTTTGCGCAAACCAATCAATATACGCTTATTGTGATTTTGTTTACCAAAAATATGTAGAAAAATACATATTGGCCTAAACTGATGAATAAATTCGTTTTTTTATATATATTTTTTTTTGGATATGTATTATAGCAAAAAGTAAAAAATACTGGGGTTTTTTTTCAAAATTGTCGCTTTTTTTTGTTTATAGCGCAAAAAATAAAAACTGCAGAGGTGCTCTAATACCACCAAAAGAAAGCTCTATTTATGGGAAAAAAAGGACATACATTTTGTTTGGGTATAATGTCACACGACAGCGCAATTGTCAGTTAAAGCAATGCAGTACCGTATCACAAAAAGTGCTCAGGTCAGGAAGGGACGTGTGGGACGTGGTAGACTTTGTAAAGCCTTCTCTGGGAGAAAATGTCCTGTTCTTGGTGACAAACTTTACTGCCACACCACGACAAGTGCTAGGTTTATGTCCAGAGAGCCCATTGATTGTAGATGGTAGATGTGGTGAAGACTTGGACTGTCAGCCAGGAGAACATGTGGTGTGAAAACAGGATGATGTCAATCATTGAACAGTACTCATTCTACCTGTGAGATATATGCCTGGTGTCCTGTTGAGAATGAATCATTGATAAGGAAAATACCTTTAAATGAAGCAGGAAACTTTACATTGTTCATAAAAAATTCAGTTTATTTTAGAAAATTTCGATTCTCAAGGGCAAACACACTGAAGACATTGGATGATACTTATTTTAAGAGCTGTAGATATGGTCCAGTCTCCAGCCCATACTGTCCAATTTTCACAATCAAGAATATCATGACAAAAACTTAAAATAGCTTTGAAGAACTGTCTCTTCTGGGTGGAGTTGTTAGAATTGATATCGAGTGGAAATACAATTTGGATCAAGCAAAAGTTTGCATACCACAATACTCCTTTGGATTGCAAGATAAAAACAACAACTTCAGAACAGCTGCTTATTATTGGGATAAAGAAAGACGTGAAAACAGAGACCTCCTTAAACTATATGGGATCGGATTTGAGATATCAGTGACAGGAGAGGCAAGAAGATTTAGTATTGTCCCAACAGCTGTAAGTCTTGGAACTTCGTGTGCCTTCTTGGGTAGTGCAACACTCTTGTGTGACCTGATTCTCCTATAACTGGACAGTAAAGCCAGTTTCTATTGGGAGTGTAAATATGAAGAGGCCAAACCACCAAAAGGCCAACAAGCTGAACAACCTACTATCAGTAATGATGAAACATTTACTAACAACGATTGAATCAAAAGAAATATTGTTTAAAGCCTTAACAATCAGCTGAAAAATCCAAGCCAAAAATCGACTCTATGCAAAAGTTAAAATGTTTTTCCCAAACATTCTAACATTTTCTTGTCCGACATAATGGAAAAATGCACTTAGGATTTAAATTAATAAGAAATAAGATAATAAAAGCACACTTGTTTTCAGGAGAAAAAAAAAGAGAGCACACTGATGTAAGGAAGAACTCTGATGTAAAGAGGGGAATTGGTGTAAAGGGGAGCTCTGAAGTAAGGGGGTACCCTGATGCAATGAAGGCACTATTGTAAGGGGAAACTAAAGTAAGGGGAAGGGGGCTTAGAAGTAAGGGGGAACTCTGATGCAAGGAAAGCACTATTGTAAGGGGGATCTGAAGTAAGGAGGGGCTCTAAAGTAAAGGTGCACACTGATGTAAGTAAGGACTCTGATGTAAAAGGGGTGGCTCTGATGTAAGAGAGGACTCTGATGTAAAGAGTGACTTTGATGCAAGGAAGGCACTATTGTAAGGGGGACATTGATATAAAGGGGGAACTGATGTAAGGAGGGACTCTGAAGTAAAGGGGGATACTAATGTAAGGTGGGGTACTGATATAAGGCAGGACTCTGATGTAAAGGGGATTCTGATTATTGGAGGGACTCCCCTTACATCAGTTTCCCCCATTACTTTAGAATCCCCTCTAACATCAGAGTCCCTCCTATCATCAGAATCCCTTAACTAATGTTAATGTTGGTTTCTTAAGATTCTGACACTGATGCAACATAAGAATATTGTAAAAAAAAAATACAATAAAAAACTACTGACATCGTTCTCTTTTGGGGAGGGGGGGGGCACCAAACTGAGTCTTTGCCCCGGGTGAAAGAATGTCTAGCTTTGCCACTGATTGTGACAGTTACTTAACATAGAGTTCAGTTTTATTTAAAATTTTATTTGAAAGCACACCTAAACGGATGTAAACTGACAAACAGTCCATTTTTGCATCCGTTTTTGCTTTGGTTGTTAGGAGCCGGCACTCACCGCTTTCCTAATAACCAGTAACTCATCCTTGCTGTCAGCAGCAGCAGGGATGTTGATGTTGAGGAGTAGGGACCCGATGGCATCCTAACAATGATGAGTCATCCCTGGTGTCAATGAGGGATTCCCCCACATACAGCAGAATGTAAAAAAAAATTGAAACCAAAAAAAATGATATGAGGTCCCCCCAATCTATACCAGACCCTTATGTGAGCATGCAGCCCAGCAGGCCAGGAAAAGGCGGGGGGGGACAGTGTGCACTCCCCCCTCCTGAACCATACCAGGCCACATGCCCTCAACATAGGGTGGGGGTGCTTTGCAAGGGGACAAATACACAAGAAATACAAGGAGCCTCTAAAGCTGGCATACACTGATCAAATTTAGCCAGTTCAGCTGTGTGGTTGTCCCTGTTCAACAGAAATTGATTGTTTGATCAACTACTGCCAAAGAGTCAAGCCTGAAAACTTGTATCTATCAGTGGCTGCAGCCGCAGACAGTGCCAGTGCTACCACTAGGCAAACTAGGCAGCCACCTAGGGCACCCAGGCACTGGTTTCCCTCTGTGTCTGCATGCTCTGAAGGCTGCAGCATCTAACTCAGTCTCAGGCAGCCTCTCTGCCCCGCCAATTTTGTAATTAGAAGCACAGCGCAGCACTGGAGCCTGGAGGATATGTCTCCCGACAGAACGGAAGCAAACATCCCTTGCTGCTGCGCGCTTCTATGATCCTCAGTGACCGACCTGTCTGTCTCTCTCAAAGACTCCCTAGTGATCATCCCAGTACAGCCAGCTCTGCTTTGTAGAGGCCGCTCTCCCTCCTGGCCGGCCTGTCCTGTACAGCGGCAGCGTCACCTGGTGTTATAAAGCTGATCCGAGTAGTAGGTGCTCCATGGTCAGTGTCTGGTTGGTGACAGCTGGAGCCTCGAGGCAAGGTTTGTGCCTGGATAGCGCCGGCTCCTGTCACATGAGCAGGGTAAGGGGGTGGAGTCATGGGTGGAGCCAGGGACGACAAAATGAGGTTTCGCCTAGGGTGACAAAAAATCCTTGCACCAGCCCTGGCTGGCCCAGATCAGAGTTTTCTGACAGAGGAGAATCCTGCTGTCAGAATACTATGTCCTGACAGGGGAGGGGATTCCTCCATCCACCTCAATTGAGTAGTTGGAAGAATCTGCTGGCTAAAAAAAAAAAAATTAAAAATAACCGGGTCAGAAATTGACATTACACGCCAATGGAAGGTGTTCACTTACTAAACTGGCCAGGAACACAAAGTCTTTTTTGCGACGGCAAGTAGGCCTACATAATTTTCTTTCAGATAATAAAGGTGAGGATGATTGTAACGCTTATCCCAAAGGACCATCAATAAATAAGGGATGGATTGCTGTTTGAATAGAGCAAAATGGCTTCAGATGTAGCCATTGCAACACTGAAAACACATTCACATGTAATGGCTCACCGGGTTAAAATGCAGGGTGAGTAAACCATGGCAACACTTTGTAAAACGTCTGCACAATGGAAGTATCAGAGGGACTCAGTCCAACTCACAGCAGTTCAAATTAAAACTTCAAATTATTAAAAAGAGCAGTAAAAACTGTTGGAGAAGCCAACATTATTATGAATTCTAGGAAGATTTAGAACTTGTATCCTTTAACTCCCAACTTATCTTGTGCTCTGGATTGCATATATAATTCATATAGTATAATCTGGTCCAGGTTTCAGATAAGTAAAGTTGAAAACAAAAAGTTTCTCTAAAAGTGGTATACGAAAGTAAAGTATATCCTTTGCCTGAGCCCTAGTCTGGAATCAATATACCTTTTTTACTTGGCTTGTTATTCTCTCAACTGATACATCTTCAGGGCTTATGTCTAGCAAATTGTTCCTTATAGGGCACATGTGTGGATTGCCATTACTGTCAAATATGATTAAGGGCTCATTCATACAGGCGCTCAGCTGAACTGCGGGCAGCCCATATCAGTGTATAGACATGCATAGGCTGTACGGCCTTACCCAAACAGTCAAGTTAGACAGTTACACAGGATTGGGCGCATGGCACTAGATGAATGGGCTCTGCGATGGTGTCCATGCACCCTTACATGTGTACCTGTCAAACTTTGCCCTCCAAGCTTCCCTTTATTTCCCAGAATGCACTGAGAATTCAGTTCCCAGAACACACTGAGCCACAGAGAAGTCTGTGGCTTGCGAAGCATTGGAGGAGTCTATAGGCATGGGTGCATGGTGAGAACAAGAGGGCATATCAATGTTTATATTTGAAAACAAAAGGGACACAAGGGGGTTCCAGACTAAGTGTACCAGGTTAAAAGCGAATGGATTTTATTGCATTGCCAAATGGCAACGCAATGGTGCGTTTCCAAGAATTCTCTTCTTTTTCAAAGAGGTTTGAAAAAGAAGTAGATGCTTGGAAACGTGTTACCTGACTCATCTGTGGCATCTCTGGTGTACGCTACTAGTGGCTACTTATGCAAAACTGTGATGCACTGTGTTGTCTGACACCTTTCTATCGGAACAAGCATGAACTTTTCAGCAATTTGAGCTACAGTAGTTCTCTCATTGGATTGAACTACACGGGCTAGCCTTTGCTGGACAGTGTACAGAAACACATCGCAGAGGCAGAATTTAGAACAGGCAGACACCAATACAGAGACAGGTCAAAGGCAAGCCAGGTCATACACAGGACAGAAGAAATAGCAGGTCAGGTCACAGATAATCAGGAACTAGTTGAAGACCACTCAGCAATCTGTCCATCTCACCCACCAGCTTATGTAGGCTGTTGGGCACCAATACCAGTGTTGACCATGCATGTGCACTCACGTGTGCTGTCTAGCATGAACACTTATTTCTGTATGCTCCTGTATTGGTCTTCTTGTACTAAGATGCATTGGACCTTCCTTACACATACTTTTTTATATTACACTGCCCTCAATGAAGCTGGGGAAAGGGGGGTTATAATTACACAGTGTAATTATTACCCCCTTTACCCAGCATCACTGGTAGCAAGCTGGCATTATTAAAAATTATACTCACCCCATATGCGGTGAGGGTACTAGTAAGGAATGTGTAGACAACCCCTCCCCCGCCATGTGGGCAACTATGGTGGTAGTTCCGTCATGTTATTAATGCATGCATCTTTGTACGAGAGCTGTACCAAAAGAAATGTAAAAGTGGGCATGAATAAGTTATTAACCTACATAAGTCATTCAAATTTCACATGTTGGTAGAGCAACTCTTCTAAATTAACACTTCTTCTTTTACATTGCAGGTAAAGCAAGCAGAACCAAGGAGGGTGCAGGCTATTTGACATTCATAGGAGGCTACAGAATATTTAGGGAGGTGACATATTGAGAAGAGCAATTTGCACAGATGGATGAAGAAGTTTAAAGAAGGAGAAACCAGCAGTGGGGGACCATGATTGCAGGACTGCCTGCACCCCTCCTTTGTCAAGAACTCAATGATGGCGCATTGTATCTGCTTGGAATCCATTGTTTATCTGCAATAAAAAAATAACAAGCAGAAAAAGAGTTAATATAAAGGAAGATTTTCTCTACTAACATGAAATTTGGCCAATAGCAGAGCGCAACGGAGCCTCGCACATGCGCAGTTTGGGCGCCCGGGGGGAAGCTGTAATGCTACACTTCCGGGTTCCCTTACCCGCTGCGCCCAACCCCTGATGCGAAGATTGGCGGCGGGTGCCGACATCGCTGGGCTCCAGGACAGGTCAGTGACCTATTATTATCCACTTCCTTACTGGGCACTTAAACCCCCCTCCTCTTTGAATGACAATTGCGCGGTCGTGCGGCGTTGTACCTAAACAAAATGTGGGTCCTTTTTTTCCCACAAATAGAGCTTTCTTTTGGTGGTATTTGATCCCCTCTACGTCATTTCTGATTGCCACTATAAACAAAATAAGAGCGACAATTTTGAAAAAAGAACAATATTTTTTACTTTTTGCTATAATAAATATCCAAAAATAAAAAAACTAATTTATTCATCGGGTTTGGCCGATATATATTCTTCTACATATGTTTGGTAAAAAAAATCGCAATCAGCGTTCATTGATTGGGTTGCGCAGAAGTTATAGTGCCTACAAACTATGGACATTGATTTATGGTGTTTTTATTTATTTATTTTTTTTACTGGTAATGGCGGTGATCTGTGATTTTTATCGGGAATGCGATATTGGGGCGGTCATGTCGGACGTTTTTGACACTTTTTTGGGACCAATGACATTTATACAGCAACCAGAAATGTAAATGTCCACTGATTACTGTATAAATGTCATTGGCAGTGAAGGGGTTAACCTGCAGGGGGCAGTGAAGGGGTTAAAAGTGTTCCCTGGGTGTGTTCTAACTGTGGGGGGGTGGGGTTGGCTGGGGCATGACAGATCTAACTGATCCCAGTGACAGGGATCAGTAGATCTGGCATGCCTCCCCCTCACAGAACGGGGAACCGCCGTGTTTACTTCGGCGGTTCCCCGTTCCTCCTCTCTGTAAGGAGATCACGTGTCTCCAGCGGACAGCGCGAGCCGAATGGGAGGACGTCTATTGACGGCCTTCCGGCATTTTAGGGCCCCGCTGTAGCCGTCATTCGGCTATGGCGCGGTCGGGAAGAGGTTAAAAGTCAGCAGCTACCATAGGCGTGCGCACAGGGTGTGCCCAGGCACACCCTAATCACCCTGTGCAACACAGATTCCCCCTACTGTTCTGCCCCTCCCTTCCCCTGCAGTGCTACTGGCTTCCCTCCTTTCCCGCCAGCTGTTGCTGCTGGGATGTTTCAGGATTAGTGGGGGAAGGGGCTGGTAAATGTGTAATTTACTGGCCCCTTCCCTTTCTGAATGAACATTGTTAGTGACCAGTAGTGTGTGTTTGAGCTTTGGGGTGCACACCCTAATGCAATAGGCTGCGCACACCTATAGCAGCTACAGTATGTGTAGCTGCCGACTTTTAATATTTTTAGTACTAGGCGGACCTCCGTTTTAACAAAAAAGTGATGGCCGCTTTTCCATTACTTTCAGTACAGCCCTCACATTTTTTTTTCTCTGTATTTGACTTTCTATCGTTCTATCTTTCTAGATCTCTGTTTCTCTCTGATGTTCTCTTTTCTTTTCTGCGTGCCTCTGTCTACTTTGAATTTTGGTACAGCTTGGTTTTTTGTGCAACTGCATCCAAATTTACAAAAAAGGATGGAGGTGGGGATGGAGGGTGAAGATTAATTTTCCTGTGATGGAATGGGAAACTGGTGTGGGTGGTGTGTGTCACATTATGCAGATGGATCAGTTTTGGTGTATCTGCACATATATAACTTTTTTCTTGCAACTGGTGATTAGTTTGCCTCACTAATTCCATCTTGGAATTTCAACAATTGGCATGATTTGCGAAGACCTTGAAAGTTCTATGGAAAGAGCTGAAAGTGAGAGTTATGCCAGAGCCAACAGAAGCCAGTGGGAAGACAAAGTAAGATATTTTTGGAAGATAACACAATTTCCAAATTGTGTCAGAGCATTTGATAAAAAAGCAAATCTGTATAGGGAAGCCAACCAAGTCAGGGTAAATGTATTTTAACTATAAGAAATACAATATTTAATTTTTTAGATGGAAGGAATTGTAGAAGATTCTAAATTGTCTTTCTGAAATGGGGCGGAAATTTTTTGGAGACAACTTTACATTACTACCACAAAGGCCACTACAAAGAACATAGGAACCTACTAAGCCATATGTCATTGCTTTCAGGCTTTCCAAACATATCATGCACCTGTAGCCATGCCCCCGTAGGGGTTGCAGGAAGTAGTGGTTCACCTGCCACACTGCCCTCAATCACTTTTTTTTCCACACATCCGGAATCAAAACAGGCTGGTACTTTTGTGTTTTTTTTTTTTGTATTAGGGGATTTAACTGGGGTATAAGGTGCTTATGGGATGCCCAGCAGATCAGACAATTCTTCAACGGGACCATCTAATATACACTCCTGTATATACACTTCTTTACTCCTCCAGCATAATCTTGCTTGCAGTTAACCTTTTTCCCTCTCTCCTGCACAACACTTCTCAGGCCTAGCTAGCACATGGTAAGGCCTGCCTCTGGCTCAGGCCAGGCCTTGGTGGACCACCCATTACAGGCAGGGGTCATGGACCCCCCTGATGTAGCAAAAAGCACAAAGTGTGCTAGCTAACCTTGGTGGACTACTGCTCCCAGTCAGTCCCTCCTTCAGGCCCTGCCAACCCTCCTGGCTGCAGAGACCCAACTCCACTGCCCAGTGACACCACAGTCCCAACTGGCTCTTGTACCCTTCTCAGACTGTCGATCTCTCTCTCTTCCCCCCAATCTGCTCCGGTGTGCCTCTTCCAGCTTACCTGGGTGTGTGTCACTCACCGACACCTGGTGGATCCCTCCTGAAGACTTGCCCGGCAGCACCACTATGTTACTCTCTCCTGCTCCCTGGTCCGGACTCCCCATGGGATGTACTGAGGGGTCCCTTTCACTCCCGAGCCTCCAGACCCAAGATCACACCCCCCAGACTGGGGGCTCCCTCAAAGGTCTTCGCAACTAGTGCTCCATCTCTCAGTTCTTCCACCCAAACTCTCCTCCCTGACTGGGATGACCCCAAGTATTTAAGGAGGCCTGCCCCCTGCCAATCCAGATTGGAGATTGGTTAGAGCTCCCCAAACACCCCAGGCAGCTCCACCTCTCTTCCCTACTCTATCTTCTAGAACCCTCCGTAAGCATAGAGGGGGTATCTAAGAGGTGTCACTGCATGGGAGTCACCAGCCACTCTCTGAGCCACTCCCCTGCCCAGGATCAAAACAATCAGGCCTGACTAAATTTACCTCACCTACCAAAATCCTAACACCTTACACCTACCTAAAAGTAGAGGGCACTACACTCACCCCTTACCAAATTCCAGCTGGTCCCCAGCTGGGAAAATTTAGAAACAAAAAAAAATGGCTCCTGGGCCCAGGAGCAAGAGCATCCCATAAGATAAAGGGGAGGGATAAAGGAAACAAACTTGAATGGGGACTGTACAAAAAAGTTAAATACAAAAATATACATCAATCTCTGTGAGTTATTTACACCTGTACAGTATAGATAAGGCACTCCTAACTACAGGTCCCTGCAGCTAACAATGTACAATATATAAACAACCACCCTCCGCCATCTTCTCTTGCCTCGCGGTATCTGATGCTAGCAGGAGACACCGGGTCTTTCCCAGGGCGTGGCACTGCCCCCTCGTTTCCAGACAGACTGGCGTTGTTGGACTGATAAGCAGACCCCTTCTATGACATGCTGCTGTATCCCCTTGTGTAAAGAATTGAAGTTTGTTATGACTAGCAAGACTTGCCCAGGCATCTTGCCCAGCACCGATTGTGCTCGAGCAATGGTAGATGGCTGATAACTTTCCTGGTGGTTGCCAGTGGCAACAGTAAATTCAGTAACCCCTGTCTTCCTAAAGGGAACACTCTTAGCACAGTCCCGCCCGCAGGTCCCCACGGGATCCCGATCACCCTGAGCTACAGAAAACACTTCCAGGCACACCTTACTGTTTAAAGCAGGAGTTTGGAGCAGACGTTTGTGAGGCCCAGCATTTGCAGAGTGCTGGGCATATTTGTAATCCAGTGTGAAATGTCCAGCCTTTGCAGAGCGCTGGGCATATTTGTAATCCATGGGCGCGATTGCCCGCCATGGTTGCCACGGGTGACAACACATGTTACAAAGGCACCGAATTGCAGAGTTTGGTTGAAGTGTCCGCCCCAGTGCCGGTTGAAGCAACTGGGTAAGCAGGAGCAGCGATTGGCAATGGTTTCAACTGGTTACTATGGACAACGGCACTTGTAGAATGGCACTGTAGAGCAGGCAAAGCACATAAATCCTTCCCTGAATTTAATCCTTGCTAACAGTAGAAAAAAAAACAGTTCACTGGCTCAGTCCACTGAGGTTGCTTGGGGTGACAACTGGCAGGTTTCTGTGAACAGGTGAATCCCGGACGAGCCCCCAAATGTAGCCATGCCCCCGTAGGGGTTGCTGGAAGTAGTGGTTCACCTGTCACACTAACCTCAATCACTCTTTTTCCACACATCCGGAGTCAGGAAGAACAGGCCGGTACTTTTATGTTTTTTTTTACTAGGGGATTTATCTTGGATGGGGTATAGGGTGCTTATGGGATGCCCAGCAGATCAGACAATTCTTCAACGGGACCATCTATATACACTCCTGTATATACACTTCTGTACTCCTCCAGCACATTCTTGCTTGAAGTTAAACTTTCTTCCTCTCTCCTGCACAACACTTCTCATGCCTAGCTAGCACATGGTAAGGCCTGCCTCTGGCTCAGACGAAGCCTTGGTGGACCGCCCATTGCAGGCATGGATCATGGACCCCTCTGATATAGCAAAAAGTACAAAGTGTGCTAGCTAGCCTTGGTGGACTACTGCTCCCAGTCAGTCCCTCCTTCAGGCCCTTCCAATCCTCCTGGCTGCAGCGACCCAACTCCACTGCCCAGTGACAAAACAGTCCCAATTAGCTCTTGTACCCTTTTCAGACTGTCTCTCTCTCTTCTCCCCAATCTGCTCCAGTGTGCCTCTTTCAGCTTCCCTGGGTGTGTGTCACTCACCAACACCTGGTGGTTCCCTCCTGCAGACTTGCCCAGCAGCACCCTTCCGTTGCTCTCTCCTGCTCCCTGGTCAGGACTCCCCATGGGATGTACTGAGGGGTCCCTTCCACTCCCAAGCTTCCACACTTAAAGCGGAGTTCCACCCAAAAATGGAACTTCCGCTTTAAGCACTCCTCGCCCCCTTACATGCCACATGTGGCATGTCATTTTTTTGGGGGGGGGAGTGTGTACCCAGGTTTCAGAGGGACTTCCTGTTCCTCTTCCACCTTCTGCCTCGGGGCCGCCTAGGCGACTCCTCCTCTCTTCCTAGGTGGCCTCTCCCTCCTCGCAATCTTCTGGGACACGTCACAGGTCCCAGAAGATTGCCTGGCCACTAGGAATGCGCAGCGCGACTCGCGCATGCGCAGTGGGTGCCCGGCCGTGAAGCCGGGCCGGGTGCCCACACTAGGAATGGCAGGGCCGTCGGGAGGAGTGGGGAGACGAGCGAGGCTTCGGGAGCAGCCGTCGCTGGACCGGGAGACAGGTGAGTTACTGTTTATTAAAAGACAGCAGCTACACTTTTTGTAGCTGCTGACTTTTAATAAACAAAAAAAAAACGAGTGGAACTCCGGTTTAAGGTCACCCCCCTCCAGACTGGGGGCTCCCTAAATGTACCTCACCTACCAAATCCTAACACCTAGCAGCTACCTAAAAGTAGAGGGTGCTACACACCCTTACATGGCAGTGATTGTGAGGATGAGAGAAGAGTATTTTCCTACCACCTTATCCATGTAAGGCAAATGGTGGAGTGTGCTTTCAGTATATATTGTGTAAAATAGAGAATTTTACTGTCAAAGATGCAGCTTGATTTGGAAAACGTGATAACATCAACAGTGGAGTTGATTTACTAAATCTCAAAAGTGCAAAAGCTGGTTCAGCTGTGCATGGTAGCCAATCAGCTTCTAACTTCAGTTTGTACAATTAAGGTTTGAGAATAAAACCTGGAAGCTGATTTGTTTCTATGCAGAGCTGCACTCAATTTTGCACTCTGCAGTTTTAGTAAACAACCTCATTGTTTCCATTAATGTCCTCCAAAATGTGCAGTTCACTGTTCTTAGGCCAATAAATCAGTTACTTGCTTTCAGAAATCATTTTTTCAAATTCAGTTGTTTTATGGCAATTTGATCACATTTAAATGCTTTTTTGCAAATATATGACTGCTTGGTCATAATCTATAATAAAAAAAGTCAAGGCAAAGTTAGGTACTACATAAGAGCTGCTTACAGCTTGACAAATATTTTACACATACTACATTGGTGATGTATCTCATTACCTCAATCTAGATGCATTGACACACTGGTCACAAATACACTTGGCACTAGAAATGTCCAGCATTAGTCCTGTTAGAGCCATTTTTGTTGGTTCTGTGCTGTCAAAAGCCATAGATTCATGCTAGCAGAGAATAATGAGTCTGAGTCTACATCCCTAAAACAAGGCAACTAAAGTTGTACATTTGGGAAATAAAATATGATTTTTCATACTGAAAATACTGATAGGTAGATGTGGTATATTACTGAGAAAAATCAGTGTCTGACATGATAGGACTAAATTCATCCTGGAATTATAATTAATGCTTAGAGTCCAACTCTAGGCAAATGAAAATTATCCCTTGGAGAGGGCTGTGCCCAACTGCAAGGGTTAGCTGCTCATTTATGTCTAGGGGAAAACAAAAATATATACTTCCCTGATCCTCCACCCCTTCCCACAGCTAGACTGGTCCTCTCAGCTTCTGCACCCCCAAACACTAGAGCTCTAGGGTCCTGACATCATCAAGACCAAAGTAGGGTCCATAGTTCTGCTCTGGACATGAGGGCTCTGAGGGACAGTCCACTGCTGGATAATGGGGGATTGCTGCCTGCCGTGGAGTGGAGGATCAGGTAAGTAAAACTGTTTCTCTTTTCCCTTAGACAAGAAAAGCTATTATCTCTTGCAGTGCAGGAGTAGCTACACTGCAGGGGGAAAATGTTCATCTGTTCAGAGTTGGGCTTTAGGAAACCATAAATATTTTACAGTAAAGATAACAGTTTTTTTAATCATCAATGCTTGAAGGAGTCAAGAGTTTATTGTCTTGGTACTATGTCTTCTATGTCCTTCACAAATATGGTCTCGGGACCCCCTTTCTGACATTGCTTTGCACACTCCATCACGAGCCACAGATCTACAAATGTACAAATCTAAAAATGAAGGGTTACAATTCCCTGTGTCTGTCTATAGGTAGGGCTTCAAGTGCCAAGGATGTCCCCTTGGCACTCCATGCATAAATTATAAGTGCAACTGCCGATCACCAGCCTCCACTAGCTTTCACCCCAATGCAGTGTGCACTCACCGAACAAAAGATCATAAGAAGCATCAAAGGTGAAAACAGGGATGTCCACAGGTTTCAATGCATTCATATGTCCCAAAATACCAAAGGCCATAAACAATAGATATGCCTCATAGTGTAGTATTTATTAAAAGGACATACAATTAACAGGTTAAATTGTATAAAAATAATATATATCATGCTGCTAGACTTACATATAACACCACCATAAGGACCTCCGCTGTGGCGGCACAATGTCCTGGCTCTGAAATCCTACCTAAATCCTATATTAATGCATGAACTGTTACTCACCTGGGTGTAATTTATCAGAGTGGTAACAATATTACACCATATTAGTTTTTTTCTTTTTCTGGCCTATCTGGAGTTCCAGAGATAAGGATAAAAGGAGAGGATTCAACATACTCCACATGAGTAGCATTATCAAAGCGTGTTTGCTGCACTTAATTGTGTAACCACAAATTCTGGTAAGCCTTCAATCCTTATGGTGGTCAGGCACCTTCTTTTGCACTTTGTTTAACACAGAAGGACTTTTTTATGTCTTTTATGTTTATGTAACTCGCATTTATAATCATCACAGTGCTGCATATTTTATGTTTATCCTCATAATTTTAGATCAACCCATGCTCCCCTTGCTCCGTTATTGGCAAATCCTGCATTTACCCTGGGCCTAATCCCCTCTGATTTTGCATGGTGGACAAATAAGGGGCTTAATGTGATCATACATGGTCCCCGCTAGAATTGCCCAATGGGCACTGGGAGCCTCCCCCTTGTGTTTTCGAGAGTGTGGCATAGAGGGAACAGCATATCACATATGGTGGATGTGCACAAAAGCTTGTAGATTCTGGATTCAAATCTACAATTTTATATATTCCCTCACAGGGACCAATCTGACTAAGTCCCAGCAACAGGCACTTCTCAGGACCCACCCAACGCCTAATTTCTTTAATTTTTACAGCAGCCAGAATAACAATTGCGAGATCCTGGAAGTCCCCGGTGCTATCTTTTGACCTCTTAAAGAACAAGTTATCCTAAATAATGTTAAACAAATGCCTCTCTGCCATCCT
This sequence comes from Glandirana rugosa, assembly GCA_018402905.1. Taxonomy (NCBI): domain Eukaryota; kingdom Metazoa; phylum Chordata; class Amphibia; order Anura; family Ranidae; genus Glandirana; species Glandirana rugosa. The sequence goes on from BLSH010538414.1 coordinate 92,563, forward strand.
GCAGGACACGCTTCTGCGATTTGAAAAAGCCTGGGACCCCTGGATCACCTACCTGACGGGGTCAACCTCATCAGATCTGCGGCTAACCTCTTAGTGCTGCAGGAGAGGCTTGCTGTCTCTTTCCCCTTTTTTCTTCCTTTATCCTGTTCTCCTTCCTTTTCTTTCCCCTTTCCTACTTATTAAAGCCTTTGATAGTTTGGGGAGTGTTGTAGTACCGCTGGTCGACCGCCATTGGCCCCACTCCCACATGTCATACTTACCTGCTCTGTGCAAAGGTTTTGCACACAGCAGCCCGATCCTCCTTCTCTGGGGTGCCCCTGTGGCACTCCTGGCTCCTCCTCTTCATCGTGTGCCCCCACGGAGAGCTGCTTTCCATGGGGGCACCCGTGCGGGTGCACTCACAAGTCCCGCTGCTGCGTCCATTGACACAGATAGCAGGACCTGGCCCCGGCCCCGGTGTCACTGGATTTGACGGACAGCAGCTGGAGTTAATGGCTCCTGCAACTATCAATCTATCCAATGAGGACCCAAGACAGTGGCTGCAGCCGCTGGGCTCATGTTAGTCGCTGGAACGGGTTTAGGGGAGCATCTGGGGGGCAGCTGAAGCACAGAAGGTTTTTACCTTAATGCATAGAATATATTAAGGTGAAACACCATCAGACTTTATAATCACTTTAAAGCAAAAAAAAGTTTGTTTGTTTTTTAAAATAAAAGGTTCCTCTATTTAATCCCTTATTAAATCCTAGTTTATTCTAATCAGCCCTAATTAACTCCTTATTCTCATTCTCCATTTATGATTTTGCTGCTGATTTTTTTTTTTTTTTGTTTGTTTCTATTTTATTAACCATTATTATTTAAACTTTTTTTGTTTTGCTTGTTAATAATTTTACACATTTAACATATATTTACACATTTCCCATTTTAAAAAGCATACAATTGAAATAAATTACACTTTATTTAATTTGTAAATCATTTTGCAATGCTTTGTACCAGAATCCTGATTTTAGTATCATTTTAAACAGGACAAATTAAGGAATAAAATGTGCATTTTTATCTGCAGTAACACTATTTATTTTTAAAATAGCACTGGTTAAAATAAAAAGACAATGTGGGTTTTGTTTAGTTTTGTTGCATTTTATTGTCTAAGGATTGCGAAGAAAAAAAAAAAACATTGTTGCAAGACAATATCATGAAAAATAAACCTTGTTTGTCCTTAAAAAAAATCAATGTATGTATTACCTTGTTATCTTAAGAAATTACAAACATATCGTTGAATAAACAGGTCCATAGCAGAAATGTAAAAACTGCTCTAGTCCATAGGGGGTGAACAGGTGTGAGAGGCGAAGTGATTAGATTGCATTTTGAGCTTGTTTGTTTTAATGTTCCTACAAATCTTAAGCCTTGTTGTAGAACAAGGTTGACTATAGATTATGATCCTTCATACAATTATCTCTCACCTAGGGGGTTTCTTCTTTCCAAGAAAGCTCTTGAAGGTATAAGCATGCCTAGTAATGGTGTAGCGCTTACAGTCAAATTGTGCAAAAATAGCAATAATCAATGTGCAGAAAGCTGTACAAAATTCATCAGAAGTTCATCAAAAGTATTAAAATTCAGGAGTTCATAGACACATAGGAGGGACTGGTTTAGCCGATGCATTAGGACAAGAATTGGTTACAGAGGAACAGAGAGGAGTGTTGGAGTCCAACCCTGCCTATAGGAGCTGCAGATCCCTGGGACAGGTGATGGCTCTGCACAGACCTACTCCTTTTATACACACAGGCGTTTTTATGATGTTTTAAATGTGACTGTTTTACCTACTGATTGATTTAATAAATATCTGGTTAAATGGGATTATGTGATGTTGGCTGTTATTGTTATCCCTGCATGAAATCTGTGGAAGCCGGTGGAGCTGGGGTGAAACATCCATGTGAAGGAGGATAGTGTACTGATGAGTTCCATTCTACACCTGGGCTGGATGAGTCTCATTCTTACAGATACCTACTATTCAAAGGCGCTGTTTACACGCCCTTAAGGTGAGGGCACATCTGGTGATGGGCACAGGGTGCTGTGTGGACACATAGATCAACCCATCAGGAGGAATTGATGTTATGTGGCTTTAGCAAAGAGTCCTATTAGTGAAAGATCTGAGAGAAAGACACTACTGAAGTGGGAAAGTTTGGAGAGCCAGTTGTGTACTTATGAGGATAGTTCTGGATTGAATATTGCACCAGAGCACTTTTTATGTTTTTTTACCTATGAACCATGTGTTTATGAACTCCTGAATTTTAATACTTTTGATGAATTTTGCACAGCTTTCTGCACATTGATTATTGCTATTTTTGCACAATTTGACTGTAAGTGCTACACTGTTATTGACACGTACCTTGTCGTAGAGCCTGACTTAGGTAGGAGGAGACCACTTATACAGCTCTGGTTCTGGGGCCCCTGGAGTGGAGACAGTAGCCCCAAGAATGCAGTGGACTAGAAGTGCTTTTGCGGTTGTTGCAGCAGTAGAGGAGTGGTGATGCCCTCCGGGTGCGTGATGTAGAATAGGTACTGGCTGCTGAAGCTGGTTAGTCCAGGCACTGGATGGGTGGATAAGAGGCAGGCTGAGACGGGGTGAACAGGCCGGGTCAGTTGCAGGCAAACAGGTATATCAGAGGACAGGTGTTAGAAGACTATGCTAAGGGTTAATTGCATTTGGGTGTGTTCCCTCTAGTTGCTGAGAAGCAGCTCTATTTAAACTTCCTGCTTCCTCTAGCAGATGCTGTCTGATCTACAGCGTATTGTGTGTATTCCTGAGCGTCCTGTATTGGTTCCTCTGTTCCTGTGACCCGGATTGCCTGACTTTGCTGATTTCTGCCTGCACCGACCTTTGGACTGCCTACGACCACTCTCTTGCCTAGCCCTTCTGTACCTTGCCTGCCCGCCTGTTGACGACCCTGCTTGAACCCGACCATCCATCTGCCTGCTCCTCTTGTACCGCACCGCCAGCTTGTTTCACGACCCGGCCTGTACGACCATTCTTCAAGTGCACGAGTGCTCCAGCGGACTTCTACCAACACCAGTGTCCCAGTCCGACCCTCATGCCATCCTGCACTCCCGAGCCACCTGTCTACTCTACCAGGGGTTCCCGAGTCAGGGTAGTAAGGGAGGTTACCTACTGCATAAGTCAGGCTCATCCACCAGGTACGTGACAACAGGCAAAGAGGATGGTCGGTGGACAGACTGAGGTCGGTAACAGGTAGCAAGTTAGGGGGTCCAAAAACAGAGTCAAGGCAGGCCAAGGTCAGGGTTGGAGAGGGACGGATAGTCAGACAGAGCCGGGTCAGATGCAGGTATAAGCTGGATACAGAGAAAACACACAATAAAGCTGCAGATCAAACAGCAAAGTCTGTGTGCTGCTGAGATGTTTAAATAGGTCAGCCTGATGCCAATTGCTGAAATTACTCTGCACAACTTTAATCCTTAGGTACCCCCCTTGCTGGGTGGCTGGTCCATGACATTTAAATATATGTGTATGTTTATACGTATATCCATATATAGACTGTTTTTGGTAATTCCACCACATTTGGGGATGTAAAAAGTGTTAGCAGCTATCGGAACTAGAGGAATATAGCAGCTCACAAGGTCTCACAACATTTTTTATTTGCCTAGTAATGGGGTAACATGTAACCTTCCCCCTTCCTCTTGCACCCCAGTGTCTCAGCAGTTACTCACCAATTCCAAGCACCAGGGGCGTCTTTAATATTGACTAGACCCTGGGCAAACATTTTCTTGCCTCCCCCCCCCTCCCTCCATGCAATTTTACTCTCCACCCCAAAATCACAAAAAAACAAACACACATGTAGACATATCTCAAAAAAATTTTAATGGTGTAAACAAAGAACTGGTCCATACTCACTAATTGGTTGCTGAAGGGTAATTGCACATGGTTACTGCTCACTGATTGATTGCTAGAGGTTACTGCACATTATTACTGCTCAATGATTGATTGCTAGAGGTTAAAGCACATCATTACTGCTCACTGGTTGCTAGAGGTTACTGCACATCATTACCACGCACTGATTGGTTGCTAGAAGTTACTGTACATCATTATTGCTCATTGATTGGTTGCTAGAGGTTACTGTGCATCATTACGACCTACTTATTGGTTGCTAGAGGTTACAGCACATTATTACAGCTTACTGATTGGATGCTGAAGGTTACAGCCTTTTATCCATTTTTATCAACATGCCTGAAAAGAAACGATACCATACATACACACCAAAAACATGTCAGAAAACACAAAGGTCAGTAGTATGTAGAGCAGTGTACAGAGGTCAGTAGTAGGTAGGGTAATGTACAGAAGTCAGTAGTAGGTAGGGAAGTGTACAGAGCTCAGTAGTAGGTAGAGCAGTGTACAGAAGTCAGTAGTATGTAGGGCAGTATACAGAGGTCAGTAGTAGGTAGAGCAGCGTACAGAGGTCAGTAGTAGATAGAGCAGTGTACAGAGGTCAGCAGTAGGTAGAACAGTGTACAGGGGTCAGTAGTAGGTAGGGCAGGGTACAGAGGTCAGTAGTAGGAAGGGCAGTGTGCAGAGGTCAGTAGTATGTAGAGCAGTGTACAGAGGTCAATAATAGGTAGGGCAGTGCACAGAGGTCAGCAGTAGGTAGAACAGTGTACAGAGGTCAGTAGTAGGTAGGGCAGTGTACAGAGGTCAGTAGTAGGTAGGGCAGTGTACAGAGGTCAGTGGTAAGGCAGAGGACAGAAATCATTAAAACATACTGTAGTACAGTGCACAGGGGCAGAGGACTGGGTGTCACCAGGGCAATGGATTGGGCGTGACAAGGACAGAGGACAGGGGGTCAAGAAGACACAGTATGGGAGGTCAGCATGGCACTGTAAAGGGGATCAGAAGGGCACAGCATGGTGGGTGGGAAGGCACACACTAGGGGGGTCAGGAGGGCACACACCAGGAGGGGTCAAAAGGGCACACAACAGGGGGTTCAGGAGGGCTCCCACCAGGGCAGGAGGGCACACACCAGGAGGAGTCTGGAGGACACACACCAGGGGGGATCAGGAGGGAAGACACCAGGAGGGGTCATCAGAGCACACAACAGGGGGGTCAGGAGTTCACACACCAGAGGGGGTTAGGAGGGCACACACCAGGAGGGGTCAGGAGGGCACATACCAGGGGGGTCAGGAGGGCACACACCAGGGGGGGGTCAGGAGGGCACACAACAGGGGGGTCTGGAGGGCACACACCAGGGGGGTCAGGAGGGCACACACCAGGGGGCACTGAAAAAGTGGAGACAGTGACAACAGTGGCGTTACTAGGGTTGATGTCACCTGGCACGGTAAAACATGGTGTCACCCCCCGGGCACTAAGCAGGCTAGTGCGTCGGTGTGGCTCTTCCTCCTTAACCTGCCACAGGATGGAGCCGGGATGGGATCAGGGGAATAGATGGAGGCATGCCGGAATCAGGGGAATGGATGAAGCCGGGATGGGATGGGGTGGTGGATGGAGCTGGGATGGGATCGGGTTGTGGATGAAGTTGTGATAGGATGGGATGGGGTGAATGGAGCTGGGATGGGGGGTGGATGGAGCTGGGATGGGATGGGGGGTGGATAGAGCTGGATGCCATGGGGGGGTGGATGGAGCTGGGATGGGATGGGGGTGGATGGAGCTGGGATGGGATGGGGGGTGGATTTGGATCTGGGATGGAATGGGTGATGGATGGAGATGGGATGGGGGTTAGAGGATATGTGCTAGGGGGTGCTTTGGGAGGGGAGAGGAATTGTGCTGGAGGTGTTAAACTTCAAATCTGCCCCCCTCCTTTTAGCACAAGACATTTCTAACCCAAAACAAAGTACATATCCTCAACTCCCTCCCTAAAATGATTCCTGGCAACATAGCTGTCCCCCTCCTCTGCAATACCTCGACCCCAGGCAGGTGCTGTAGCACGGTATATCCCTCCCTCCTCCTGGGCTCTCTTCCTCCTGGTCTGTGTACATGAAACGTCAGCCGAGGAGAGGGTGGCTATAGACCGGAGTGCAGCCAGCAGCGGCAGGGAGAGAGATAGGATCATTGCAGGCGTGTGGGACAGTCAGTTTCAGTCTCCGGGCACCTCTGTCTCTGCCAACTCGGAGTGAGTTACTCCCTCCTCCCACATTCTCCCTGCACATTGCATGCAACTGAGGAGATTCCAGAAGGGAAGGAGGGAGCCGCGTTGCCAGCCTGAGCCTGGTGTCACCCTCTGGCGGGTGTCACCCGGGTGCAGGCCGCACTCCCGCAGTGATGCCAGTGAATGACAACCATGAAGCCCAATTTCTCGTAGTCCTTTACATTTATCAGCTAACAGGCAGCACTTCTATGCTAAGCTGCAATAACCCAGCAGACTTAGCATAGAGGTGCCTTCAAGCTACAGTAATACACGAGATATGGCAAGATGATTTTACCTCCATACGCACTGGCTTATCTCCCTTTGCTCACTGTCACACCACCCCCTTTCAGGCGGAACACGATCATGGATGTCAGGCACATCCCCATTCCGCCCACTCGAACAGCAGAGGTCAGCGGGTTCCATCTTGGAGATGTCCCTTTATTCCTCCAAGACATTGGCTGGCAGGGCCTATGCTGGAAGAGCAAGGTAGGGGGAGGAGATTCCAGTCCCGATGTGGGCAGCATAATACTGAGATACAGCGATGTGATGAGCGGGCATAACAATGAGAGTAATGGCTGTAAGCTGTTCCAACTGCAATTCTTATTTCCAGAGGAGGAACATGGGCACAGGCAGACATCCTTGACAGCTGGCAGGTTAGGGCAGCGTGGGCTCAATGGGCAGATGTTTTGGGCCCCACAACAATAACAGGGCCCTGGGCAGCTGCCCCTTTTGCCCTGTGTTAAAGACGGTCCTGCCAAGCATTTTTACAGTATCTCAAAAAAGTGAGTACATCCCTCATATTTTTGTAAATATTTTATTATAACAAACAATGTGGAACTACAAAAGTTCCTATACCCACACAAATGGATTCAATGCTGTGGTGGGGCTGCTAGTTAAACAGACCAGGGTGTCATAACAGTGAAATAGCAGTAATAAATGAAACCGCGCTCCCACAAAAAAAATAGATGTGCAGATATATACAATGACATAAAGTGCAGTGCATCAAAGTGCAAACTTCAATACATAAGGTGCAGTGTGTCGAAATGACGTATAGGGGGTCAGAATACTGTATCAAACAACATAAATAGTAAAATAACAAAAAACTGAAAATATATAAATAAATAAATAGAAATGTCCGATATAGTTCATATGAGAACATCTAAAATAGTGAATAAGTATCCAATGCAAGTGAAATATGAACAGCTCATTCCTGAAAATGTGTCAGATTTATAAAGTTGCATTGGGGTGACATCCAAACCTCCACCATCATCAGTCACACACCCTACTCCCCAGAAAGCGATGATCCCTATTACAGAGATCATATGTGCCTGTGAGGAAATCTCCAATGGCAGCAATCATCTTGCATGGATCCTGGGATGGGTCACCATACCTCCACGGATCACAAGATGATGTGAAGAAAAGAGAGGGAGCTCCAATGGTGAAGAACACCCTAATTTTTTATTTTGAAATTCATTTAAAACAAATAAAACAAAGTTCCAGTGATTCAGGAAGCAGGGGACGCCGAGAGCGCTCCTCCTGCGTTCCAATGAGCAGAAATGACGTATCGTACTCCGGCCTACCCGACGTGGTGTTTCCTCAGCAACGCGCTGACGTCATCAGGGGTCACGTGGTACGATACATCATCTCCCAGTTTAAATACAAGTCCACTCTAGAGAATAGCCAATCCAGTTCAATCTTCATTGATGGATGGTAATATCAACTAAAAAGTTACCCATATTCTATATTTAAATTGATGAATGGCATAATAAATAAAAAATAAAAATGAATGAAATAATTCAAAGGAGTATTAATACAATCCAAAAAGAGTTGCAGGCCCTCCAGTGAAGACGGGGGTTATATCACTCAACTCTAATTGGAATAAGTCAATACTCCATCTAGTGTTCTCCTGAGTTGGGGAATATGTAGATTGTTTTTTGCAACCGATTGTCCAGACCTACCCCTCCTATTTAAGGGACAGTAAAGATATGAAAATTTTGAACGACCTACCAGTACGGGATGATACTCTTATCGTCACCATTGACGCAGAGTCATTGTACACTAATTTATGTCAAAGGGATTTAATATCCACCACCACAAAGGAGTTGGATGAAAAATCAGATCTTAGGGAGGAACAAAAAAAGTTTATCATAGAGGCCCTTGCACTAGCAATGCCCAATAATTATTTTTGGCATGATGGCTCTTACTACCAACAAATCAAGGGTGTAGCCATGGGGGCTAAGTATGCCCCCAGCGTGGCTAAAATTCTTACGAGCCAGTGGGAAGAACAGAGCATCTATAGTGACCCTATTCCACAGTTGCAGTTATACAAAAGATTCAACGATGACATTATCATCCTGTGGGACGGGTCTGTAGATGCTCTTGAAGCCTTCCTGGAAAAAATAATCACAATAAATATGGTTTGAAATTTTCAGCCAGTTGGAACTTGATGGAACAGAATATCCTGGATCTGGTCCTAATGAAGTATGATAACAGTATTGTCACCAAAACTTACTTCAAGGACACCGATAGGAATAGTTATATCCCTACAGCCAGCTGTCACCATCCTGCGTGGCTGAAAGGGATTCTGAAAGGGCAGCTAACACGGATCCGAAGCAACTGTGGTAACATAGAGGATTATGTTCAACAATCTGAAGTGGTGATAAACAGGTTTAAAGAAAAAGTGTATTGTGAATTAAGACTAAGTCACACACAAAAACAAATTCAGGACTTGGATAGGCACAAATTGTTGGCCGATACATCCAAAAATAATTATAGTTCCCAACAAAACCAAGAACTAGTGGCCTTCATCGCCACATGTGGTAGCAATTTCAGATCTTTAGAGCATATTATTAAAAAACATTGGCCCATACTATTACGGGACAAAACGTTAACCAAACTTATACCCAAACGTTCTAAGTTTATTTATAGAAGAGCTTTGAATCTCAGAAACCAATTAGCCCCCAATGTCTACAACCCCCCCCCCCCCAAAAGAAACACACTTTTTTGGATACCCCCCCCCCCAACATCTGTAACCCCC
>BLSH010538414.1:132872-143804 GCA_018402905.1 Glandirana rugosa
TGCCCCTAGCAACCAGTGGCGGCTGGTGTATGCGATAGGAAGATAGGCGCAAGGCCAAGCAACGGGTCTGCAAGGGTAGGGGTGTCCAGGGGAAGGGACTGCAGATCGGCAGCTCTTCTGTGGGTAAGCCAAACCACAGCACTAGAATACAATAAACAAAGAGAAGGCGCCTCTAAATGCAGAAGGTTTTATTACAATAAAGTAAGCACAGGGTGGTTACACTCACAGATTAGAGATCCTTGGAGAGCGTGTCCGCACTTATGTCTGCGGATAGACATACATGGATAGCAGTGTCTATTTCCTGCGGGTCTCTGTGTGCTGGTCGTCCGTGGGAGGAAAGTCCATCGATCGGGGCGACCGCCTGCGGTCGTTTCTGTGTAGTTCCCCTCGTGGCAGTAAGGATGGTAAGGAAATCCCAGGATCCGCGCGCACCTGGGATTTCCTTACCATCCTTACTGCCACGAGGGGAACTACACAGAAACGACCGCAGGCGGTCGCACCGATCGATGGACTTTCCTCCCACGGACGACCAGCACACAGAGACCCGCAGGAAATAGACACTGCTATCCATGTATGTGTATCCGCAGACATAAGTGCGGACACGCTCTCCAAGGATCTCTAATCTGTGAGTGTAACCACCCTGTGCTTACTTTATTGTAATAAAACCTTCTGCATTTAGAGGCGCCTTCTCTTTGTTTATTGTAGGCTGGTGTATGAGGGGCACCGTCGGTTAAAAAATAAACAAATAAAAAATAAAAGTCAGCCACGCCCTCCTGCAGGTGGCACCAGTACATTGACTTTATTTATTTATTTATTTCGGCTCCTTGGCTGTCACCTGATGTTTACATTTCTTGTAATAGGAATAAAAGTGATACATTTTTTTTTTACAAAAAGGACAGTGTAAAAATAAAATATAAAAAGTAAAATAAATAAGAAAAAAAAAAAATTTAAATCGCGCCCGCATTTGAAAATGGTGTTCAAACTACACATGTGAGGTATTGCTGCGATCGTTGAGTGAGAGCAATAATTCTAGCACTACACCTCCTCTGTAACTCAAAACTGGCAAGCTGTAGACATTTTTAAACATCGCCAATGGAGATTTTTAAGTGCCAAAGTTTATTGCCATTCCACAAGCGGGCGCAATTTTGAAGCATGACATGTTGGGTATCAATTTACTCGGCATAACATTATCTTTCACAATATGGAAAAAATTGGGCTAACTTTACTGTTGTCTTATTTTTTTTAACTCAATTTTTTTTTTTTTTTTAAAAAGACACTTGTAAGACCGCTGCGCAATTAGGTGTGACATAAAGTATTGCAACGACCGCCATTTTATTCTCTAGGGCAGGGGTATGCAATTAGCGGAGCGTCAGCTGTTGAAAAACTACAAGTCCCATCATGCCTCTGGGTGTCATACTTGAGGCTGTCAGAGTCTTGCTATGCCTCATGGGACTTGTAGTTTTGCAACATCTGGAGGTCCGCTAATTGCATATCCCTGCTCTAGGGTGTTAGAAAAAAAAATATATAATGTATAAAACATGGTATAATAATATAAAACTGATTTTAACTTGTAAACACCGAATCTCAAAGAGGCACGGTCCTTAAGTGCTTAAAGACCACTGCGCAAATGCCGTCTGACATAAAATATTGCAGCGATTGCCATTTTATTCTCTAGGGTCTCTGCTAAAATATATATATTCAATGTTTTAAGTAATTTTCTAGAAAAAAATACGGATTTTAACTTCTAAGCAACCAATGTCAGAAAAGCCTTAATCCCCATACACACAAGCAGAATGGATATATGGAAAATACCGCTTTCTAAGCGATCGTACGATAATCAGATTGCTAGTACAGAGCTTTCGAGAGCCGATCATGACAGTTCATCCGATATTATCCGAGGCTCGGTCCTTAAGTGGTTAAAGACCACTACGCAAATACAGTCTGACATAAAATATTGCAATAATCGCCGTTTTATTCTCTAGGGTCTCTGCTAAAAAATATATATATTTGTTTGGGGGTTCTAAGCAAAAATATGGATTTTAACTTCTAAGCAACAAATGTCAGAAAAAGGCTTTAAGCCCTGTACACACGATCAGAAAATCGTACGGAAATACCGCTTCCAAAGCGATTGTACGATAATCTGATCGTTCGTACAGAGCTTTCGAGAGCCGATCATCCGATGTTTTCCATCCGGACAAGCAGTAAAATATTTTCTCGTACAATGCCTGATCATATGATTTTCATTTAATCAGTACAGCTGTTGTTTGATAATGCAATACAAATACATTACAACACATCACATTGCTTCAGATTTTTATATTCTGTAATTTTCGTGACTAATGCCCGGTACACACGATGAGATTATCGGGTGAAAAGATCGTCCGTTTTTTTTCACATGCTAATCTCAGATCGAATCGGAAAAGTTTACTTTAGTCACGAAAATTATCGTACAACAGAATAAAAAAATCGGAAGCGATGTGATGTGTTGTAGTGTATTTGTATTGTATTTTCGAACGACAACTGTACTGAGGAAATGAAAATCGTACGATCGGGCACCACGTGAAGAAATTTTCCCTGCATGTCCGATCGGATAATATTGGATGAACTGTCATGATCGGCTCTCGAAAGCTGTGCACTAATGCTCCGATTATCGTACGATAGCTTTGAAAGCAGTTTTCCGTACGATTTTCTGATCGTCTGTACGGGACAAGAGGGTAAGAGGAATTCCACCCAAAAGTGGAACTTCCACTTTAAGTCCTCCTCCCCAGCTCCAAATGCTGAAACTGAGCTTTTGGGGAGGAGAGGGGGTGAGGATACCCTATTTTTTTCGGGTATTCTGCCCCAGTCGCCTTAGGCCAGGGGTAGGCAACCTGCGGCTCTCCAGCTGTTGCAGAACTACAAGTCCCATCATGACTCTGGGAGTAATTGTGCCTGCCAAGCTTGCAATGCCTCATGGGAAATGTAGTTCCACAACAGCTTGAGGGCCGCAGGTTGCCTACCCCTGCCTTAGGCGATCCGAAGTGGAAGGTCTCCTTCCCCCTCCCTCCCGAAGTCTTCTGGGACACAGGACAGGTCCTAGAAGACTTCGGGACCAATCACAAAGCGCAGCGCCGCTCCTGGCTGTGAAGCCGCGGCTGGGTGCCCACAGTAGCAATGACGGCACCGCGGAGGGGAGGGGGAGAGATCCGAGGCTCCATGCGGCTCCATCGCTGGACCGGGAGACAGGTGAGTGTCTGTTTATTTAGGCCCCTTTCACACTGAGGCGTTTGAAAAAGGCGTGCAAAACATCAAGTGTTATTACCACGTTTTTCCCGCATTAGCGCTATAATTAGCGCTAACGCCCAGGCGTTTTTCAAGTGCTTTTCAAGTGCCAGCATTAAATAAATAGCACATCCCCCTACAGTACATCCTTTTTACTCCCTGGTATTTTGACCTTTCCGCAACCTCTGGGCGTTTTGCTGGTGCTTTTACATTCATTTCAATGTATATGTGCGTTTTTAATGCGCTATTTTTAGCGCTCAGAATAAGCACAAAAAATCATGCTTGCAGGACTTTTTTAAACGCTGCGCCAGCGCAACGCCCCAGTGTGAATAGGTACATTGGAATTAATGGGCAGCGTTTTAGAAGCACAAAAGCGCCTCAGTGTGAAAGTAGCCTAAAAGTCAGCAGCTACACTTTTAACAAACATTCGGAAAGGGTGTCACTCCGATTTAAGCCCTGTACACACGTTCTGAAAATGGGGCGACGGATCGTTTGTTTTATTTTCGCATGCTAATCTCAGATCGAATCGGAAGAGTGTTCTAAAGTCATGCAAATTGTCATATGACAGAATAAAAAATCTGAAGTGATGTCATGTGTTGTAATGTATTTGTATTGTCTTTTCGGACGACAACTGTACTGATTAAACGAAAATCGTACGATCTGGTATCATACGATCAAAATTTTCATGCATGTCCGATCGAATATCATCTGATGAACTGTCATGATTGGCTCTCGTAAGCTGTGTACTAGCGATCCGATTATCGTACGATCGCCTCTAAAGTGTGATTTTCGTCCGATTCACGTGCATGGGACATTAAAGCAAACTCTTCTGAGATTAGCGTGCAAAAAAACAAAAACAAACGACCATTCGATAATAAATGTCATCGTGTGTAAGGCATGAAAGGGTTAAGTTGCTGTGGGTAAAGCCCCGCCGTCAGTAGTGAAGGAAGCGATAGAGGACAGGCAGAATAAGATAGTGGAAGGGGTGATCTCGGTGCAGTCCTCCTCCTCCTCCCCGGGCACACACACTGCCCGGTTCCCGTTACTTCCCAGCACTGACGTCACTCCCAGGATGCAGCGCGCAGCTGTCAGTGCAGGAAGATGGCGGAGGGCGGAGTGGTTGATCTGGAGACTCAGAGAGCAGAAGTGTCAGGGCTGCTGAAGACCCCGCTACGGAGGGGGGACACCTGGTGAGTGCGGCTCGGGCGGGCACAGGGTTCCGGGAAGGTGTCGGCGCTCTGAAAGGGGCAGGCATGGTGTTGGCTGGGAGCCTGTGTCTTGTCAGGAGGAACATCTGTATCGTGTCCCGGCACCGGGGTCACCTGTTCATTGCCAGTCATGTGTGAGCCGGGCCCGGGGCCTGTCTGCTCACCTCTGTTTACACAGCTGGATGGGGGAGGGGCTATGGTATCAACTACCTGTCTGCTGCTGACTGACAACTCCACATCAGTGCTTCATCCTCATAGACAGGGACCCTTGTATGTCTGCATTCAGGTGGCTTGTGGAAAGACGCAGGCATGCTGGATCTTTACACAGCGCAGAACGCCACACCGCGTGCAAAAACACGCCGCCGCGCAGAGACTCCAATTAAATGTCTTCTTTTTTTGCTGCTTTATCAATAAAGTTTAAAAGGTAAACAGTGAGGTTGATTTACTAAAACTGCAAAATCTGGTGCAGCTCTGCATAAAAACTAGGGATCGACCGATTATTGGTGCGACCGATATTCACTTTTTTGAGGTATCGGTCACAAATGTACCCAATGTTAGCGATATTGGGCAGCACAGTGGTGTAGTGGATAGTAAGGATGGGCTTGGGCGCGTTTGCAAGTGCACGTGCCCGCCAGGAAGTGAACCCAGCACTGCGCTAATCACAGGCAGGGAGACGTTTCCCCAATGTGCGGCTGCAGTGATCGGGGAAATGTCTCGCTGTCTGTGATTAGCGCAGCACCAGGTTCACTTCCTGGCGGGCACACGCACTTGCGAACAAGCCCGAGATCATCCTTAGTGGATAGCACTTCCGCCTGGCAGCAAAAGGGTCATTGGTTCAAATCCCAACCATGGAACTCCCTACCTGGAGTTTGCATGTTCTCCCTGTGCATGTGTGGGTTTCCTCCGGGTACTCCGGTTTCCTCCCACACTCCAAAGACATGCTGGTAGTAGGGTTGCCACATCATCCCTTTAATCCAGGACACATATGAATTACACAGGTTGTTCTGACGCTAATTTAACACAGATAAGATACCAAGTGAGTTTAATTACCACCTTAATCAGCCACAGAACCTGTGTAATTCGTATGTGTTCTGGATTAAAGGGATGATGTGGCAACCCTAGCTGGTAGGTAAATTAGATCCTGTCTAAATTGGCCCTAGTATGTATAAATGTGAGTTAGGGACCTTAGATTGTAAGCTCCTTGAGGGTAGGGACTGACGTGAATGTACAATATATATGTAAAGCACTGCGTAAATTGACAGCGCTATCTAAGTACCTGAAATAAATAAAAAATACATAAAATAAGTAGTTGTACCGGGGTGATGCATACATCTGCAGGCGTCACCCCTGTATCGTTTTTTAGAGCGGACGGTCGGCTTTATTGTAATAACAACCGATGCACCTCTGCATCCGCTCGGCTGTTATCACAAGCAGGGGGAAGGGACGTTCCCCCCTCCTTCCGCCGCTCACCCGGGCTCTCCCGTCCCACCGGGAGGCCCAAGCGACCAGTTGGCACGTCCGCCGGCTGGCTGAATACCAAAACAAAACCGATTACTTTGTTCCGTTCTCGGATCTAGTAAATCAGAAGCGATGTCATGACATCACTTCCTGGATTACTGGCACCCTAAAAGCTGCAGATTAAAAAAATAGAAAGTATTCAAAAACGCCGATCTTGGCATTTTGCAGAGGAGGGGTTTGGAGGGGCAGCTCTCCCATCCCACCGGGAAGCCCAAGCAACCAGCCGACACGACCACCAGCTGGTCGAGGACCTGAATGGAGCCAGAAATGGCTTTGATCGGGTCTCCGCTCTAGTAAAGCCCCGTACACACGGGACGACGATCGCATACAACAGGTCGTACTAACGACTGTTGTATGTGATATCGATCGTTCGTATGCACGATTTGAACAGTCGAACATACGACGGTCGTACAAGGGAGTTGTATGAGCAGACTTGAAAACTTGGTCGTACCAACAAGCTCTCATACGACCGTTGTATCGTGTGTACAGAGCAGTTGGTACAACAAAGTTGTATTGTGCAAAACACGCATGCTCCAAAGTCAGGAATGGCTGGATGCTAATTACATACACCTGAACGTTCTTCTGCGGTCGTACGATCGTGTAGTGCAGTCAGTATGCTACATACAACAGCCAACATACGATTCGACACGATCGTACATGCGATCGTCGTCCCGTGTGTACGGGGCTTTACCTGGAAGCGATGTCATGACATCACTTCTGGTTTACTGGAGCCTTAAAGGCGCCACAATTTAAAAAAATAATAGCATTCAAAGCAACTTTTAAGTGCAAAGGAGTGATTTGTGGTCTTTTGGACCCCCGATCCCTCTATAAAGAGTACCTGTCACCGCCTATTACTGTCACAAGGGATGTTTACATTCCTTCTGACAGCAATAAAAGTGATATAAACATATTTTTTTTAAAAGGACAGAGTAAAAAAAAAAAGTTTAAATCTACAGAATATCGGCCTGATAGGTGGCCGGAAAAATTGGTATCGTATCAGCCCTGAAAAAACTATATCAGTGAATCCCTAATAGAACCCAATCCGCTTCCAGCGAACAAGCGGATTGGCTGCAATGCAATGCACAGCTGCGCCAGATTTTGCACTCTCTAGTTTCACCTAACCGCTTGCTGACCGCCCCACGCAGATATAATGCTGCAGGTTGGCCGCTCTGCGCTGGATCACGTATCTGATACGTGATCAGCGCTTTCAGGTAGAGGCTGCCACTGGCTGTGCTGTGATTTGTTACAGCACAAGATGATCAGCAGGTCCTGGTCAATGAGTGAACACTGGTGTTCTGTCAAAATAGCCAATTCATCGAGATCTCCAATTACAGCACTTCAGGTTACTGTAAATCATCAGTAAATGGAGATATAAGACGAGTTGCTGTTTTGTCACAAAAGCGGCAAACATACACTCCAGTACACAATTGTTAGTCCGCCCGATGCTAACCAACAACATGGCCCCCTCCAAGGTGGTGTCAACTTTTTCCTCCTTAGCTGCTGTTCTATCAAAACGGCAAACTCTTTGTGTACCGGAGTCTACACGCTTTGCGCTGTTGTGTCAAAAAAGCAACTCGTCTAAATCTCCAATTACTGATGCTTTACATTAACCGCAAGTGACGTGATTGGAGATCTTGCTGAATTTGCTATTTTGACAGAACACCGGGACCTGCCAATTGGCTACATCATTCAGGGAAGGGAGCTCTGTGTTGTAAACAACCTAGCGTTCTGAACAGTGCCAGGTGATCTTTCACATTGCTCAGATAGCGTGGCTTGTAAAAGCCGCTCTGTGTGTAAAACTCTCCTGTAAGTGCAGAGACCTGTTAAAACTGTGTGATGATGTCGGGGGTGGGTGGGACCAAACAGCTATCAAACACCAGCCAATGGGATAGGGGCTGGGCGGGTGTTTGATAGCTGTTTGGTCCCACCCACCCCCAATATCACCGCAGAGTTTTGACAGGTCTCTGCAGTTACAGGAGAGTTTCACACACAGAGCGGCTCTTACAAGCCACGCTATCTGAGCAATGTGAAACTCCTCATCTCCTCAATCAGTGCCACTTGTCAGTGCCAATCAGTACCACCTCATCTCCTCAGTGCCACCTCATCGCTGTCAGTGCCAATCAGTGCCAACTCATCTCTATCAGTGTCAGCCAATGCCGCCTATCAGCGCCCATCAGTGCCAGTCAGTGCTTCATAGAAAAGTGACTGCAGAAAAAGACTGAGTAGTCCAAGTCTGCCCATTTTGTTTTGTTCTGTTTTTTTGTTTTGCTCTTGTTTTCCCATTAACCTCGTTATCTGACTATAGATGTATGTTTATCCCAAGCATGTTTGAAGCCATTTACTGTTGACTGTCTCACAACCTCTGTTGGTAGTTTATTCCAATCATCTACCACCCTTTCAGTAAAATAATACTTTCAAAGATTAGTTTTGAACTTCCCTCCAGTTAGTTTGGGGCAGGGTGGATTTGATTTAAATCACTAGTAAAAAGGCCTCTCGATTTAAATCATAATTTTTAAAGAGCAACTGTCATCTCCATCCCGCAGCGGCTCCTCCTCTGACCCGCTGTTGACTCACCGACATTCCCATTCACTTTAATGGGACGGCTGGTGATGCGGCAGTGACACAACAAGGTGAGGGATATGGCGGCAGCTGGTGAGTGGATGCCCGCTAACGGGTGCTGCCATGATGGATCTGGAATGACAGGGCGCTCTTTAAATGTAAGGACTTATCCTTGCTGGTAGTTAGAATCTTTAAAGTGGATGTAAACCCTCACATATACCCAGTGAAGTGAACACAGTAGGTAACACAGAGATGAAACAAGTCTCCCTACATAAGTTGTACATGTATAGTATATCTGCTGTCTTCAGCTTTATATACAATTTAGAAAGTGCAAATGCTGTTAGAATTTTCATATCCTCATTCTGCACTGTGAGAGAAGTCTTGGTTTGCACTGTGAGGCAGCTGATTGGAGGAAAGGCACACACCACCCTCCAGATAGGCAGAGACTTTGAGAGCTGTTCTGTGAGTAAAGAAACCTTCTGCTAATCTATTTATAGCACCCACCCGAACACAAAATTCAGCCTGGTTTTATCTCCTGTGTTGGAGAACTTGTCAGTAGTTATGCTGAAGAACAGGAGAAAGCCACAGGACTTAGTGCTTTGAATAGAAATACGAAAACACTTCAGATATAGTGTATGTGCCCAGGTCAAGTTTAATGAATCGGGTTTACATCCACTTTAATATTGCAAACAAAATTAAGGTTTCCTATTTAGAATACTAAGATGTCAGGTTAGTAAAACAGCGATATCAGAACCAATTAAATCATACAGTTTGTAGTGTACATAGATGTGCAAAACAATGGGATAAAGGAATATTCCTGAACGTTGTTTTATCTCATGGTTACTGTGACATTGTGTGAATGCATCAATGCAGTGCATGTTATCTCCGCTTGCAGAGCTTGGATTCATTGAATGAGTTTACCAAAAATGTAACTATTGTAGAATATACTGCCTCATGCTACATAAACTAAGCTCCATTTTATGCTGAATAAACTAAATTATAAATGTATCCTAAATAGAAAACTATCTTTAGAATTTTTATTCCAAAATAATTTTATTAAAATAAATTTGATTAAAAATCAAAAAAATCAATTTTAAAGAAAAAAAAAATCAGATTTTTTTAAATTTTTTCTTTTTTTTTAATAATTATTGATTTTTATCCACCCTGGTTTGAGGTCATGTCCCTATGTTCTTGATTTTGGTTTCATAATGAAAAGACTGCCCTCCTGAACCTTATTCACCCCCTTGATGTATTTAAAGGTTTCAATCATGTCTCCCCTTTCCCTACTTCCAATCAATACCAATCAGTGCTTCCACTCAGTGCTGCCTATCAGTGCCAATTAGTGCTTCCAATCAGGGCCACCTATCAGTGCCAATCAGTGCTGTCTATCAGTGCCCAGGCAGGCTGCATGTGACAATTGTATATAAAAATATAAATGTTTTTTTAAAAAAACTGTCATTTTCATCTAAGTGCATTTTCGTTTTCTGTACCAAAATTTATATTTGGTGCACCACTAATCTGTACCACACACTATAATTCTCATGCAAACCGAATAAATTACTCTTATTGTATTTTTTGTTTTTTTTAACCAAGAAGAATACATTTTGCCCTAAATTTATGAAGAAACTTGATTTTTTTAAATCTTTTATTGGATAGGTTTACTAACCAAAAGTTAAAAAAATAAATATAAGTTCTCTTTGTGTGAAATAAAAATATTTGTGTACAGTACTACATGACCGTGCAATTGCCAGTTAAAGTAGAGCAGTGCCGAATGGCAAAAAATGCCCTGGCCATGAAGGGGGTAAAAACCTTCCGGAGGTTACCCCAGTGCCTTACATGGCAACAATGCAAGGCACTGCACCTATACAACACACATGACTTATAGTGGTAAATTTGGAGCATATTCATAAGTGCAGCTATCCACCAGAGATTGCTTTTCAGAGGACATGCTTTATACATCAAAGTGCTGTTGCCGCCACATGCATCCTGTTGCCGCCACATGCATTACACACATTCACTTAAATAGGTTGCGTTTGGTGGCAGTACTACCTTCCGAATGCAACATGGCATTTAAAGAATATGTTACCCCAGCATTTCATATTCCTGATATGTGCCTGCTGTACCATGTACAGTACTTGTGTTAAAAGTTTCCTGTTTTCTTTGTATTGCTTCTGTTGTGTGAAATCCCTGGTGTTCCTGTCAGTCCCTCTTTTTTATTAAAAACTGATCACACTAGGCATGAGAGCACATCCTTCCCGGTCGGTGTGGCTAGTTCTTGTCTATGCTTTCTACTTGGGGACACAGCCTGCCTGTAATTCAGTAGTCAAAATTGTGCTGACAGACTCCCAATGCACAACTCCAAACACTCCCCCCCCCCCCCCCCCCC
>BLSH010538414.1:143814-157437 GCA_018402905.1 Glandirana rugosa
AACACTCCCCCCCCCCCCCCCCGCAGTCTCCACTCCAAGCTCTCTAGGTCCCTTATGCAGCTGAGAACAGAGGTCATCTGATCACTTGTAAAACAAGCAAAAAATATATACACACACCAATATTTTATCTTGCATTTATATTCTACAGGGAATGGGTTATTTTTTAAGGTACGGGTTCACATATACTTTAACCACTTGCCGACTGCCAACCGCAGGTTGACAGCGACAAGGTGGTTCGATATTGCAAATCGTGCACTGTGAGCGCGCGCGTGCGCCACCGGAGGCGCGGTCACATGCTCACTGTGTCCGGGGGGGGGGGCCAGGGAGCGGGTAGGGCGGACTCGATCTCCGCCGGCTACCTGCGATGTCCCCCCGCAGTGAAAGAACGGAGGTCCGTGCATGTAAACACGGATCTCCGTTCTGTGAGAGGGGGAAGGGCTGTGATCACAGCCTTCCTCTATATGGAAGCTGTGATCACTCCCCTTCCCCAGCTAGGGCAGCCCACATACAGTTAGAACACGCCCAGGGAACACAGTAAACCCTTAGAGCGCCCAGGTTAACCCAGGGCTTGACAAATTTGCCTTGAATCTAGGAGCCGCCTAAAAAAGTTAGGAGCCAGTTTTTTATAGCGTAGTGTGGGGTTGCCAGCGCCAGGGGTAAGACAAGTAATTTGCGCCCCTAACCCTAACTTACTCACAGAAGAGCAGCCAGTCAATAACTCCACCATTACATCAGGGTTGCAGGCTCGCCAGAAAGAGTGACACTAAAAACCTGTTATGGGGGAAACTCCTTATTATGCCGAATGCATCGTGACTGCGGCATGTAAAACGCCCTCATCTCCTGCCTAATGGAGCTTAAGGGTGGCAAAAACATGTCTCTACTGCACATTATTACCACCCAACTTGCACATCTAAACAAAGGCTTAGTGACATTGTAAATAAAATACAAAAAAAAGTGAAAAGTATTCCAGCGCTGCTGATCTTCTGCTGCCTCTTTGCAGCAACTTCCTGCCTACATGTGTGTCCCCCAAAGTGACTTTTCATTGCTCTGGTGGGTTTCTGGTCACCATGAAATACTGGAGCCCAGCTGCACATAGAGTGGTAATTGTTGATGGTACACAGGGCTTTATCACAATTTTGTTGCTTAGAATAAAGGTCACGTTTCTCACGGTGTGACATCATCTTTCATATTATACAAAAAAATAATGGGCTAACTTTACTCTTTAGTTTTTTTTTTATTCATTAAAAGTGTATTTTTTTCCAAAAAATTGCGCTTGAAAGACCGTTGCGCAAATACCATGTGACATAAAATATTGCAGCAACCGCCATTTTATTCTCTAGGGTCTCTGCTAAAAAATAATATATAATGTTTGGGGGTTCCAAGTCATTTTCTAGCAGAAAACGCTGGATATTTAATTGTAAGCCACTAATGTGAGAGAGGGTTTAGTCTTTAAATGGTTAAACTTTCCTGATAGCCCGCAGATCATTGCTTTGAAAGAAGAAGATGCATTGTTTGTTACTTTTCTTCATTCTAAGTAGAAACAAATATCCGGGCAGCCGGCCAAGTTTAACAGCTGTTAGATTAAGCAGAGAACTCTTGGCTCTCGCTGTTTTAACATGGGGAGAGCAGGAACGGCAGTCACTCGCCAGGACGCGATTTCTGGTCGACATGGCGACCTGGCGCCCGGGGTTTGCGAGGCCTGGCTTAACCCCTTCACTGCCAATGGCATTTACACAGTAATCAGTGCATTTTTATAGCACTGATTGCTGTATAAGTGCCAATGGTCCCAAAAAAGTGTCAAAATGGTCTGATGTGTCCGCCGCAATATCGCAGTACCGTTAAAAATCGCAGATCGCCGGCATTACTAGTAATAAAAAAATACCCAGAAATGAATTCTCATCATCCGTAAACGCGGCAACTTTTGCGCAAACCAATCTATAAACGGCGGTTGCGATTTTTTTTTTTTTTGTTTTGTTTTTATCACAAATATGAGGAAGTATATAAATCGGCCAAAAATGTTGAAAAAAATTTATATATATATATATATATATATATATATATATATATATATCCTAAAGTGTGAAATCCTTCCGGGCTGAAGTGATTAAAGAAGAAGTATGGAGTTGGGGGGGAAAAAACATTTATACTCACATAGAAGAATGTGGCATAGATCCAATGCTGCATCTGTCCCCTGTTCGCCTCTGCAGTGAGAACTGAGTGATCAAATACTGCTGATACCTCAATTCTCAAGTTTGCCCTGAGCAGAGAGCTGTGAATCTCAGTCGCTGGCTCTCTGCTCTGCCCCCCCTCCAGCGCTCACTGGAGCTGTGTGGGGGGCAGGAGTGGCTGGCTTAGTCTCCCAGAGGCTTGCTGAGAGGCTGAGCCAACTGCCGGTCCAGGCATCTGGGTGGATCCTGACATTAAAGTCAGGATCTCCCTGGAGCCTTGACTGGCTGAGTGACAGACTTTAGCCTGCTGACAGCTGAAAATGGGTCACAGGGGTGCAGAACAAACTGCACTCCTGTGATCCATAGGAGAGGTAGAGCCAAAATAGATTTGGTTATACGTCTGCTTTAAATTTTGTTGTTAGGCTTGAATTCCACTTTAAAGAGAGTGGTTGGGAAGGGGAGAGGAGGGGGGTGGGGTTGTAAGTAATAAAACAGCTGCCTTCTTTCACCACCCCTGCTCCCCACATGGACAAATCATGAAAAGTAGCTTTCACTGCAATACTCATGATTTCTGTTCTGAAGCTATCCCTGGCAGACTCACCCTGCAGTTCAGCGCCAGTCCACATCATGTGGGCCAATTCATGAAGCCACTCAAGTCCTGTGCCTCTCCCTGTCCATCCACGGGTTCTGGAAACCTCCTGATCCTGTCACTTCCCCATGCTGTTCACATGTGAAAGTAGAGAATGCTGCAGGGAATGGCATCACGCCAGTCTCTGCAGATTACAAGACGCATACCACCAGAGGAAGAAGAGAAAGCGGACCCAAAACTATGAAAGAAGCTGTGTATATGAAAGCATTATTATTTTTAAAGTTGTAGTTGTAAAGGTAGAAGGTTTTTTATCTTAATGCATTCTGTGCATTAAGATAAAAAACCTTCTGTGTGTAGCAGCCCCCCCAGCACCCCCCTAATTACTTACCTGAGCCCCTTCTCTCTGCTGCGATGCCCATGAGTGTCTTAGCCATCCAGGACGCTGCTCCTGATTGGCTGAGATACAGCAGTGGCGCCATTGGCTCCCGCGGCTATCAATCAAAATCAGTCAGCCAATCGGGGGGGGGACCCAGAGCAGGGCTCTGTGTTTGAATGGATACATGGAGCTCTGACTTGGCTTGGGTGCCCCCATAGAAAGCTGCTGGCTGAGGGGGCAATTGATAGGAGGAGGGGCCAGGAGCAGCAAAGAGGGACCCCGAGAAGAGGAGGATCCAGGCTGCTCTGTGCAAAACCAATTGCAGGAGGAGGAGGTAAGCATAACATAACATGTTTGTTATTTTTTAAAAAAAACAAGACTTTACAGTCACTTTAAATAATTAAGTCAACCAGGATTTGGCCTTTAAGGTGTATATAAACCCAGGAACAAAAGTCCTTAGCAGTGGTGACTGCATTTGTTTTCTAGGGTAGTCTTCACAGCGGATCCTGCTATGACATTTACTGACTAAGCCAGGCCAAACGTTATACTTTTTTTTTTCGTTCAACCAGCGGGTTTAAAACAAAACAAATATGGCGATTCCTCTGTCCACATTTGATGTAATTGTGGATTACCTCCCGCAGTGCTATTGTGTTCTCCCAGTGAGGAGACTTCCCCCGCTGGCAGAATACAATGATCAATGTTTATTTATTTTAGGTACTTGTATAGCGCCGTCAATTTACGCAGCGCTTTACATATACATTGTGCATTCACATCAGTCCCTACCCTCAAGGAGCTTACAATCTAAGGTCCCTAACTCACATTCATACATGCACATACTAGGGGCAATTTTTAGAAAGGACCTAATTTTACCTACCAGCATGTCTTTGGAGTGTGGGAGGAAGCCGGAGTACCCAGAGGAAACCCACGCAGGCATAGGGAGAACATGCAAACTCCAGGCAGATAGTGTCGTGGTCTGGATTCAAACCTGCGTCCCTTTTGCTGCCAGGCGAAAGTGCTATCCACTACACCACTGTGCCGCCCCAGAGGGCTATAGCCGGCAGCACTGATCAGGCAAAAAAAAAACCTATAGTCTGGTTGTACAGAAGTTGATCGAAGGAACCACCTGGATTTCGATCCATCTATGGCTGGCTTTAGGGTGACAAATTCTACATTTATGCAGGAGCAGACTTTTTGCTCCCAATTTGTATTAAGGGCTGACATGCTGACACCTGCACATTAACCTGAGTCTATAGACCAGTGGTTCTCAACTCCTGTCCTCAGGACCCACTAACAGGCCAGGTTTGCAGGATAACTGCAATACATCACAGGTGATAGCATTTGCTGCTCAGTGATTGCAATATTCTAGTCTGCATCTCCCTAAGGTAATACTTAAAATCTGGCCTGTTGGTGGGTCCTGAGGACCAGAGTTGAGAACCACTGCTATAGACTAACCCTAAAGCTGGCCATACACGGTTGTTGATTCAACCAAGTGCAAAATCTAATGCAGTTCTACATATAAACCAATCAGCTTCCAAGTTTTTTTTTTTTTTTTTTTTTCAAAGCTTAATTGAAATGGCTGAGGTTAGAAGCTGATTGGCTACCATGCCCAATTGCACAAGATTTTGCGTTCTCCAGTTTTAGTAAATCAACCCCACTGTGTGAATTTTGTCCAGTTCCTGATGAACCTGGCCAAAAATTCACTTTGTGGGTGGCCCTGTTGGTCCCTATTCTGCTCGACACACTTTGATGTAGAAATTGAAGCAGCCAGTCAGAAAATTGTTGGCTGACCAGTGGATGCATCCAATCATGGAACCACTATTCAGGTATTCTGCCAGCTGCCGCTGGCCAAACTGTGGGACTGGTCCATCTGCGTTGTATTGCATGGATGGAAGAATCTGATTTTCTTTGCTTAGCAAAATTTCTCAGTATATGTCCAGCTTAAAGAGGAGCTCCAGGCTCCTTCAGAAAAAAATAAGTCAGCAGCTACAAATACTGTAGCTGCTGACTTTCAATATTAAGACCCTTACCTGTCAAGGAATCCATTGGTGTCTTCGCCCCAGCCGATTTTTAAATTGGCTGTCGGGTGCTGCTGCCGCCATCTCCACTAGGGTTAATGGCAGTGAAGCCTTGCAGCTTCACAGCCAGTTCCCTACTGCGCATGCGCTTTGTGAATGGCCCGGCTCTGGAGGAAGGAGGAGGGGTGCCGAACTACTGGCTGACTTCACCGCGGCAAGATCAGCCAGAAGTGGGAGCGGGTACCTGTCAAAACTAGGTACCTGTTACCCCCCCCAAAGGTAACAAATGTGGCAGCGGAGGGGGAAAGGAGGCAAACAAGCAGAGCTTCTCCTTCCAGGGGGAGCTCTGCTTTAACCGGTTCCCCACCGTGCGCCATCTTTTTACGGCGGCAGTCGGGGAGCCCTGCGCGAATCGCCGTAAATAAGCGGCGATCTGCAATCAGCCACCAGGGGGCGCGCGCACCCGCCGCACTCCTGGGGAGTGTGCCCGCGGCTCAGGCGGACCCGATGTCCGCCGGCGAGCCACGATGAGCGGCTACAGGGAAAAAACGGGGAACCGCCGATGTAAACACGGCGGTTCCCTGCTCTGTCAGTGGGGTATGAGAGATCTACTGATCCCTGTCACTGGGATCAGTTAGATCTCTCATGCCCATGTTAGCCCAACCCCCCCACAGTAAGAACACACCCAGGGAACAAAGTTAACCCCTAGCTCTCCCCCCCAGGTTAACCCCTTCACTGCCAATGACATTTATACAGTAATCAGTGGACATTTAAATTTCTGATCGCTGAATAAATGTCATTGGTCCCAAAAAAGTGTCAAAAATGTCCGACATGTCCGCCCCAATATCGCATTACCGCTAAAAATCGCAGATCGCCGCCATTACTAGTAAAAAATAAAAACCCCAGAAATTTAATTCTCACCATCCGTAAACGCGGCCACTTTTGCACAAACCAATCAATAAATGCCGATTGCAATTTTTTTTATCGCAAATATGAGGAATTATATAAATCGGCCAAAAACGGTGAAAAAAAATGGTTTTTTATATTTTTTTTGGATTTGAATTTTAGCAAAAAGTAAGAAATTTGTTTTTTTTTGCAAAATGGTCGCTCTTCTTTTGTTTATAGCGGCGATAAGAAATGACGCAGAGGCGATCAAATACCACCAAAAGAAAGCTCTATTTGTGGGAAAAAAAGGATGCAAATTTTGTTTGAGTGCAACGTTACACGACCGCGCAATTGTCAGTTAAAGCGACGCAGCGCTGAATCGCAAAAAGTGCTCTGGTCCTAAAGCTGCAAAACCTTCCGGTTGGTAAGTGGTTAAGCAGGAGGTGACGTGTTCTTTGGCAGGAAACTGCTAGGATAAGAGCTGTGGACGTCATTTTCTTTTCATCATCATCTTTTTTATTTTTTTTTTTTTTTTTTATGAACCAAAAAGGTAAATATAAACATATTTTTTAAAAAAAGGCAGGCTGCTATCAAACCCTAGGCAAGACGTTTTAGCCTTCAATTTAATTATACTTTTTTTTCTTAATGTCACAGAAGCCACAGAAGGGTCTAAAGCCCAGTATACACTATATAAGAAAATTGGACAAACGATCGACAAAGTCAAAACTGAGAATGGAACTAATGTGTTCTCATACAACAAAGGATTTTTTATTTATTTATTTCAGGTACTTATAAAGCGCCGTCAATTTACGCAGCGCCTTACATATATATTGTACATTCACATATTTATTTGTTTGTTTCTGATCATGAACAGTCTTTTATATCCGGGTCCGTGTTCGGATCTTTTTCTTGTATGAAAACAGTACACATTAAACGAAAATCAAGAAAAAATGTGGCCCTTTGGAAATTTTCATTTGGAAAGTCTGAATTGGATGTCGAAAGTTGTGTACACATATGAAAAACAAACAATCGTTCCCCGCACTGAATTTTTCTTACGATTTACTAGCTATGATTGGGTCCTAAATGATAAATAACATGACACCTCTTACTGCATTTCACAGGACTTTAGAACAACTGGGGATATTTGGATTGTCTAGAAGTCTCCTCTTATAAGCTGACTATAGTAATGAAAGGCAATAAATATCCGATTCAAACCAAAGTGCATGCTTTAAGAAGCCATTGTACAATCCTCTTTAGATGTACCAGCAATTGTGTGATGGAAGGGACTATTTAATTGCATAGAAACTAAATGAATTGTTTAAGCAGACTCTCAAACTATGTATCAAATTTGTATGTAAATTTGCATTGAAATCACACATGGCAAGCAGAAATCGCAGTACATCATGTACCACTTTACATTTGCACCAAATTTACAGGACATCAGTGTGAACCTGGGGCTGAGTGATTTCATGTGAGTGGCCGTGATTAGCTGCGGAAGCTGTCAGCCTCCCTTTACTTTCAATGGGGCTTCCACCTACCGCTTATCGCCAGGAACTCCTGTTAGGGCTTCACATGTATTTAATAACGGACCCATTCGCAAGTGTGTTTTGACCTAAAGCTGGCTACACATTATACAAGTTTCTTCTTCAATTTTCTTTATATTTACCTTCAACTATGTAGTGCCAGGGCCTGCCTGATTGCATACAAAGTGAAAGTGTTTAGGTTTGACCTCAAATTTTATGGTTTTGGTAAATCTTAAGCAAAATTGTACAAGAAAATTGTATAAGTAGCCTGCTTAAGTGTAATAGTGACTGAACAGTCAGATTGTAATGTGTGACCATTTTGTTTACCGTCTTACCAACTCAAAAGTTGTGTTGTAGAGTGAGGCAGTCCATACATGAGAAGAGGAATACAGAGGGAATGACAGTAGAAAGTGTGTGCAGAAGAGGAGTACGGAGGTATGACAGTGGGAAGTGTGTGCAGAAGAGGAGTACAGGAGGGTATGACAGTGGGAAGTGTGTGCAGAAGAGGGGTACAGAGGGAATGACAGTGGGAAGTGTGTGCAGAAGAGGAGTACAGGAGGGTATGATAGTGGGAAGTGTGTGCAGAAGAGGAGTATGGAGGGTATGACAGTGGAAAATGTGTGTGCCGAAGAGGAGTACGGCTGGTATGACAGTGGAAGTGTGTGCAGAAGAGGAGTACGGAGGGAATGACAGTGGGAAGTGTGTGCAGAGGAGGAGTACGGCTGGTATGACAGTGGGAAGTGTGTGCAGAAGAGGAATACAGAGTGTATGACAATGGGAAGTGTGTGCAGAAGAGGAGTACAGAAGGAATGACAGTGGGAAGTGTGTGCGGAAGAGGAGTACAGAAGGGTACGACAGTGGGAAGTGTGCAAAAGAGTAAGGAGGGGATTACAGTGGGAAGTGTGTGCAGAAGAGGAGTAAGAAGGGAATGACAGTGGGAAGTGTGTGCAGAAGAGGAATACAGAGTGTATGACAATGGGAAGTGTGTGCAGAAGAGGAGTACAGAAGGAATGACAGTGGGAAGTGTGTGCAGAAGAGGAGTACAGAAGGGTATGACAGTGGAAAGTGTGTGTAGAAGAGGAGTAAGGAGGGAATGACAGTGGGAAGTGTGTGCAGAAGAGAAGTACGGAGGGTATGACAGTGGGAAGTGTGTGCAAAAGAGGTCAGGCTTGCAGAGGAAACTAGCTTCAGTATGTGCAAAGAGGGTATAATGGTGGGCAGTATGTGCAGGGGAGGAGTTCGTAGGGTATGACAGCAGGGGATGTGACAGTGGGCTGTATATGTGGGAGAACAGTGTGAAGGATATAATGGCTGAGGTATGAAGCAAAGCAATATGTGAAGGGAAGGTGCTCAGGGGGCATGACTAATAAATTAGTATTATCATCACTTGGTACTATTTTTTCCTACTGTAGTAAGGGGTTTGTGTGTGGGGTCACCGGGGAGGCTAGCAGGGAGAAAGGTGTTGCATGAGCCATTAAGGTGTACATTTGTCTGCATTTGTAGGATTCTATCAGTCAGAGCTGAGAAACGGGAGAATACTCATTAAAGTGATTGTAAAGTCTTGTTTTTTTCCTATAAAAATAACAATCATGTCATACTTACCTGCACTGTTGCAGTAGATTTGCACAGAACAGATCGGATCCTCCTCTTCTCGGGTCCCTCTTCTGTGCTCCTTGCCCCTCCCTCCAGTTACATGCCCCCACAGCAAGCAGCTTGCTATAGGGGCACCCAAGCTGAGTCACCGCTCCCTGTGTCCATTCAGACACGGAGCCCGACTTGGACCTGCCCCCTTTCTCCCCTTATTCGCTAGCTGACTTTGGTTGACCGCAACGGCAGCCAATGGTGCCCTTGCTGCGTCTCAACCAATCAGGAGGGAGAATCTTGGACTGCTGAGACACTTGTGGACATTGCTGGATAGAGAGAGGTCTCAGGTAAGTATTACGGGGGCTGCTACACACAGAAGACTTTTTATCTTAATGCATAAAGATAAAAAAGCCTCCTGCCTTTTCAACTCCTTTAACCACTTGCTGACCACCCGCTGCAGTTATAATGTGGCAAGGTGGCTCGGCTGTGCTAATTGCCGCACTGGTGCGGCGATTTGTGCACTAGCATCTGTGGGCGCACACCGATTGGCCAGCAGCTGAGCCAATCAGCGGGTCTGGTGGACTCCATGGCCGCCTGCGATTGTTCCTCACTGAGACAGAATGGGGATCTGCTGAAGTAAACAAGGCAGATTTCTGTTCTGACAGGGGATTACACTGAGATCTTGTCTTTCTGCTATGCAGGAAGATGGATCTCTGTGTTATCCCAGGCAGCCCATCCCCCATACAGTTAGTAAACACACCAAGGGAACACAGTTAACCCCTTGATCACTGCTGATGTTAACACCTTCCCTGTCAGTGTCATTAGTACAATGTCCGTGCATATTTTCAGAACTGATCACTGTAATAATGTCACAGGGTCCCAAAAAAGTGCCAGTTGTCTGATCTGTCTGCCGTAATGTCGCAGTTGCGCTAAAAATCACTGATCGCCGCTATTACTAGAAAAAAAAATAATAATTATGAAAATGGCATAAATATATTCCCTATTTTGTAGACGATATAACTTTTGTGCAATTCAATCAAAGTACGCTTACTGGGGGGGGGGGGGGTTTTACCAAAAACATGTAGCGGAATACATATTGGCCTAAATTGATGAAGAAATTATATATTTTTTTAAATGTTATTGGGTATGTTTTATAGCAGAAAATAAAAAATATACAGCGCCGTATTGCAAAAAAATGGCCTGGTCATTAAGAATGGTAAAACCTTCCGGGGCTGAAGTGGTTAAGGCCTTTTCACACAGGGTGGACTCTGTTGAGATCATCATCAGCAGCAGGGGATCTGTCCGCTGAGCAGAGCAGGTGGATGACAAGTCAATGTCCCCTCAGCTTCTGCAGAGTGGATTTGGGCAGAGACTCGTCTGCTCTATGGGCAGCCACTGTCGATATCCAGGTGCATCTCATAATATTAGAATATCATCAAAAAGTTAATTTATTTCAGTAATTCTATTCAATAAGTAAAACTCATATATTTATATAGATTCATAACACACAGAGTGATATATTCCAAGCATTTCTTTCTTTCAATTTTGATGATTATGGCTTACAGCTCGTGAAACCCCAAAATTCAGTATCTCAGAAAATTAGAACATTAAGTAAGACCAATAAAAAAAAAAGGGTTTTTAATACAGAAATGTTGGCTTACTGTAGTGTGCACTCAATACTTGGTCAGGGCTCCATGTGGTGTGGCATGGAGATGATCAGCCTGTGGCACTGCTGAGGTGTTATGGAAGCCCAGGTTGCTTTGATAACGTCCTTCAGCTCATCTGCATTGTTGAGTCTGGTGTCCCTCATCTTCCTCTTGACAATACCCCACAGATTCTCTATGGTTTTTAGGTCAGGCGAGTGATACCATGATTATTAGACCAGGTATTGGTACTTTTGGCAGTGTGGGCAGGTGCCAAGTCCTGCTGGAAAATGAAATCAGCATCTCCATAAAGCTGGTCAGCAGAGGAAAGCATCAAGTGCTGTAGAATTTCCTGCTAGAGGGTCGTGCTGACTTTGAATTTGATAAAACACACTGGACCAACACCAGCAGATGACATGGCTCCCCAAATCATCACGGACTGTGGAAAATGTTGCATTTCATTTGGAAATCAAGGTCCCAGAGTCCTAGAGGAAGAGTGGAGAGGCGCAGAATCCAAGTCCAGTGGGAAGTTTCCACAGTCAGTGATGCATATAGGATGTAAGTACAGCATATAGGAAGGATAGTTCAGAGTACTGGGGAAGGGTGTTTTGCTGTTGCCACAGATACTAGGAAGTCAGATGTGTATGCTGGGGCAGGATATAAAGAAACCCGAATAAGGCCCCTTTCACATGGGAGCTAATGTACATTCAGTGGATATAAAAAGTCTACACACTCCTGTTCAAATGTCAGATTTCTGTGATGTAAAAAAATGAAACAAAGATAAATAATTTTAGAACTTTTTCCACCTTTTAATGTGACCTATAAACTGTCCAACTTGAAGAACAAGCTGAAATCTTTTAGGTGGTTTGAAGTAAAAATAAAAAACTAAAATATGGTTGCATAAGTGTGAGCACCCTTAAACTAATACTTTGTTGAAGCACATTTTGATTTTATTACAGCACTCAGTCTTTTTGGGTATGAGTCTATCAGCATGGCACATCTTGACTTGGCAATATTTGCCCACTCTTCTTTGCAAAAACACTCCAAATCTGTCAGATTGTGAGGGCATCTTCTGTGCACTGCCCTCTTCAGATCACCCCACAGATGTTCATTTGGAGTCAGGTCTGGGCTCTGGCTGGGCCATTCCACAAATTTAACCTTCTAGTGAAGCCATTCCTTTGTTTATTTGGATGTATGCTTTGGGTCATTGTTATTGCTGAAAGATGACATTCCTCGTCATGTTCAGCTTTCTAGCTGAAGCCTGAAGGTTTTTTGCCAGTATTGACTGGTATTTGGAACTGTTCAGAATTCCCCCTACCTTGACTAAGGCCCCTGTTCCAGCTGAAGAAAAACAGCCCGAAAGCATGATGCTGCCACCACCATGCTTCACAGTGGGTATGGTGTTCCTTTTGTGATGTGCAGTATTGTTTTTGCGCCAAACATATCTTTTGGAATTATGGCCAAAAAGTTGAACCTTGGTTTCATCAGACCAGAACACATTTTCCCACATGCTTTTAGAAGCTTTTTTTATTTAAAGTAGTATTTTACCTTTAGATTTTTTTTGGCTTAAAGCTGGTCATAGTTGGATAGAATTTCAAATGAGAACTCTTGGAAAATTCATACGCAAATTCTCAGGTCATTCCCACAACATTTGAAAGCTGTTTGAAAGATTTTCTTTGCTTTTTCTAACATTTGATTTTGTAATTAAAGAGAAGTAAACCCTGCAAAGTAAAAGGATAATGTGCTAGTATGCATCACATACTAGCACACTATGTGACACTTGCCTGCAAACGAAGCCCACGCTGTCCCCGCTCGAGGCCGCATTCATGTCTGCCCCTCTTCCTTCTGGGGCTGCGGACTCCGGCTCTGTGACTGGCCGGAGTCGCGTGACTTCACTCTTGCGCATGCGCGGACGCCACCAGTCACGGCACTCGCTAGTGAAGAAATGGTACGGAGGGCTGTTTCTTCACAGCGCATGTGCAGATGTGCAGTACAAAGTAAATATCTCCTATATGGTACACGTTTAGGGGATATTTGCAATACCTATAGGTAAACCTTATTTATTGTAGGCTTACCTATAGGTATATCTTACCATTTTAGGTTTACAACTTTAATAGACCTGACCAAACAAAAAGCACACACACTAATAGAAATTTGTTTGAGAAAAATTTTGTATCCTGCTCCTTCCTTTCAGAAGAGAGTTTACAGTGAGCAGCACAGCCTGGAGTCAGGCTTTTAAAAGGGAGTAGCGGGGAAGAGCAGAAAAGCGATTTGCCATCATGGGCTACAGGGCTGTGTGTGTAGGGAGACACAATTCTAGTCCCAACAGCAGCCAGGAAAATGGCATTTTCAGTAGAATACCAGCACTCCTGGCCTCCATATTATATTTCTTCATGACAGATTTTCTTTAACAGCTCACTGTTTCTACAACAGTACCTCTGATGTGAACTGTTTTCAATGTGCTAACATGTAGACCCGGTCAAGTGCAAGGGCAGATATGTTATCATTGCTTCAGAACAATGGTTGCCATATATATCTTAAGTCTATATTTAGAAACATGTTTATTCTTTCAGGGCAGGCATGTCACTTCACTGTGATAGTCCCAAATACAGTGGAACCTTGGATTACGAGCATAATTCATTCCAGGAGAATGCCTTTAATCCAAAGCGCTCGTATATTAAAGCAAGTTTCCCCATAGGAAACAATGTAAACTCAGTTAATTTGTTCTACAGTCACTGCTTGTCTATGCAGTACTGTATATGGGCTAAGTTCCAGGGGAGCCTGGTGTGTGCAATACTGCATTTTTGTCAAGTGTAGTCTCCATGACAACATCTTTGTCA
>BLSH010538414.1:174992-191035 GCA_018402905.1 Glandirana rugosa
TCACAGCCCCCCCCCTCCCCAAAGCCACAGGGAAAATAGTTCACAGCCCCCAAAGCCACTGGGAAAATATTTCTATAATAATCTATAAATTCATATTATTTGTGGAATACCTGCAGCCGCCAGGGAGCAACAAAGTGTCAGAGTTTGAAGACATGAGCCACTGAAAAGGTAAGTATAGTTGCTCTTCTTTAACATGGCATGCTTAGTTTAAAGTGGTTGTAAAGGTAGAATGTTTTTCTTTTGCAAATATAATATTTATTAATGCCCAACACGGGCTAGGCAGTTCAACACAGACATGTTATACATACGGTAGTGACAGTGTCATAAAAGAAAGAATCAGGTTGTCAAATTATGCAACAAATAAATGACATTTTTGAAGCCGATAACACACAACAGTATCCATTGTTATGTAACGTTTTTCCTAAAGAAATTGAGTAGACAGGAGAGTCCGTACCGCCTTCTGCCTTTTTCCATAAAACCGGACAACTGAACTATAGCAGACAGATAGGAAAAGAAGGAAATGAGGAGGGGAGGAGGGAAGAAAGAAAGGAGGGGGGGTAGAGGGAAACTGAGAAAGGGGATCAGAACAGCTCTAAACTAGCAAGGGACAGAGATGGGCAGGGTTGGACCCTGGTTGACTCAGGACAGCCGAGGAGCACGAACGTATAGACATTTCAGTACAATCACAATCTCAGGAGGGCAGTACCCTCTGAGGAGAATAAAATTGATTCCATAGCCTCCGGTAGAAGGTTTTTTTACCTTTATGCATTCTGAGGTAAGATAAGGTTAAAAAACCTTCTGCATGCAACACCCCTAAATGCATACCTGAGCCCAGTCTCCATCCAGCGATGTGCCCAAGAGCAGAGGCTCTCCCCCTCCTCATTGGCTCAGATACAGCAGCAGGAACCAATGGCAAGGTAGCTGCTGGTGGGACCATGTCCTGGTCTGTATGCCCTATGGCTGAAACACATTGGTTTTCTTTTTGACTGTTCACATGCAATAATAAAACAATGTTTTAGCCGACTTCCATGGCACTAGCCTTTCTCCTTTTTTGCATGGACTATATGGAGGTTTACAGCGACTTCGCAGGCTGAGTGCTGTGTTCTTGAGGCTCACCAGGCATTGCATAGGAGGTAGTAGTTCAGATGCACCTGTTCCTGTATGCATTATGGACCCACAGGGCAGGACTCGGGAGCGAGCATGCATGAGTGTCCCCATGGCAAGTGACTTGTTATGGGTGCACTTGGCGGGGGGCAGAGCCAGAAGAGAAGGATTGGTGCTGCTCTATGCAAATCCATTGCACAGAGCAGGTAAGTATAAAATGTTTTTTATTTTAAATTGTATCAATTTAAAGTGACCCTGTGATCACAAGGTTAACTGTAATTAAAAGCAAACCCATATGTGTTTTCTAATGCAATGGCGTGAACTGGAGTCCTTATTTTAAATGTATTTTAACATGAGTAGCCACTGAACCTGGGACAGGCACTCTTATGGTTTCACATGCCACTGGTTAAGAACCTTTAGTAGCTGGTATTCTGTATACTTACGTTCTTTATGCAAAGTCTTAGCTTTTAAAGATTCCAGTTGTTAGTCTCAATTTTTAAATGCTGACAGTCTCTTTCGCAGATACTGACACACAGTCTCTTAAGGAGCATCTTATTGATGAGCTTGATTACATTCTGTTGCCTACCGAAGGATGGAACAAGCTTGTTAGCTGGTATACGCTGATGGAAAATCAGGAACCCATTGCTCGCAAGGTACTTTATGTTCTTGTACAGTGTTTCATTATGTGGCTTTTTGGATACATTTGTAAAAGCAAATGCAAAAGAGAATGCTGGATAACAAGCTTGCTTTTAGCTGCTAAATGCCACCATAAAAATTAATGATCATATGCTAGTTTCCATTAGTTACCAATGCCAAATTTTCATGCAGATTTAGTTTTCGAAGTTTTCGTTTTTTTACAGCTTGTATAACAGTGTAAATTTTCTGTCTCCTCAAAATAACTCAACACACAGCCATTAATGTCTAAACCACTGGCAACAAAAGTGAGTACACCCCTAGGTGAAAATGTCCAAATAATCTCACATAGCCTCACATGCTTTTTTTCCCAGCATTTCACTTATCAAGTCACACTGTACCATTGTATGCTTACACATAGCCTCACAGTTTTTTTCTAATATTCATTTATTAAGTCACATAGGAATAGCGCACCATTTTTTAGATTTAATAGAATTACAACTGTGGACAAATTTGTAGGTACCCTTCTTTGAAAAAAAAAAAAAAAAAAGAACCTACTTTTCTTGAAACTGACAAAAATACGAGGGTTGTTAAAAAAGTTTCCGCACTTTTTTTTTTTTTTTTTTTTTTTGAGTTTCGCAGTCATCTTCACCACAGCCTGACAACTCTTCTACTAAACTGCAAGGTCAGCCGGCTTGCCACACTAGTCACATGACACTCTGACATGACCAAGTATTACTCTTCCCGCCTTCACCGTTTTTCTAATGAAAATATAAATGTGAGGAAAATTTTTGAAGACCCCTCGTAATTTGCATTCATCAGTCTGATTAAAAAAAAGACTATTCTTTAGATTTTTGGTTTAGCAGAATATTTTAAATAATAAAACAAATGGCATTGACAGATATGTGATGTGATTTTTAGAAGCAATCGCTGTAAACCAGCAATTTCTAAAGCTTTCACTGAGACTTCTGCACCTGCTAATAGGTAGTTTGGCCTACTCTTTTTGAGCAAAGTGGCCCAGCTGTCTCGGGTTTGAAAGGTGCCTTCTCCAGGGTGCATGTTAAGCCTAGGTTTCCATTATTGCGACCCCACAGTTGCACGATTTAGAGTGCGACTTTGATCCAACTTTACACTCTCTGGATCAAAGTTGCATCAAAATTCAGAACAAAGTAGTGCAAGAACGTTTTTTTGAATCGCTGCGACTTGAGGTGCACCAGTTAGAACAGGGACCATTGAAATACATGGATTCTGACTTGACATGTCAAGTCACACAACAACTCGCATTAGTGGAAACAGAGCCTAAAGCACTTTCCATAGATGATCAATAGGATTCAGATCAGGGCTCATAGAACACCACTTCACAATAGTATAGTTCTTGGGTACTTTTAGCTGTGTGTTTTGGGTTTTTATTCTGTTGCTAGATCCAAGACCCTGATTGAGACAGAGTTCTGATACTGGGCAGTACGTTTCATTTCAGAATCCCTTGGTACTTCATTGTGCCCTGCACAGATATAGGGCAGCCCATGCTAGATGGAGCAAAGTTGGTATGCTGTTCTTTTCTATGAAAGCTTAATTCCTCTTATGTTCACTGACAGACGCAGCCTTCTCATTGACAAGTGGGTTTATGC
This sequence comes from Glandirana rugosa, assembly GCA_018402905.1. Classification (NCBI taxonomy): domain Eukaryota; kingdom Metazoa; phylum Chordata; class Amphibia; order Anura; family Ranidae; genus Glandirana; species Glandirana rugosa. The sequence continues at coordinate 178,358 of BLSH010538414.1, forward strand.
ACCTCCTACTAGGAGTAGACTAGGCAAAAAGAAAAAAAGCAAGCTGACCCCTCCCAGGGGGCCGTCCTCACTCCAGCATATAACCCCCCAGCTCTGCATAGCATATCAGTTTTTTTATGCTTAGTGCAAGGAGTTAGACCTGGTTCCCTGCTGGGATCTGCGGTTCCTCCATTTTTCTTTCTTTTGCTTTTCTCAAGCTATCTGATGAAGACTGCTATCAAGTAGCCGGCTGGGGCATAGAGGATACCTCGAATCCTGAAATTTCCCCAGCACGGCCGACGGATGCGAGCTACCCTTAGCTTTGGCGGGGTCCGCCGCATCGTACCCGTTCCGTGCGGGGGGCTAGTGGGTGAACCCCACTTGTGTCCGAGTGACTGGGCTGCACTCGCGTCCAGGGGCCTTTGGCCTGCAGCATCCCTCCCCACCTGAGGAAAGGAAGGTCTGCTACCAGTTGGCTACCTGCTATGCCCGTCGAATTGGGGTGCGGAGGGGGGGGGCGACTAGCGGTACCATTTCCGTCCGGTGGAGAGTTCAGGGCTACATGTCCCTTTTTGTTTTCCTGTTCTTCCTCCCCAAACCCCCCCCCCGCTCGCGCCGCACCCCCGTGCTAATAGTACCGCCATGCGACGATCCGCCGCCATTTTGTCTGAGCCGCTGCATTTTTGCTGTAGCCGCGGCCATTTTAATGGCTGTTTTGGCCTCTTGTGACCGCTCGGTGGCCATTTTGCCATAGTCGCAGCCTTTTTTGGCATGTTTTTTTGGACTCTTGTGACTGCTCGGCGGCCATTTTTGGTATGCCTTCCTAAAGAAAACGTGCGTGTCTGCGCCGTTTTCTCCCTCTTCTCTTCTGGACAGCGGTGCAACCACAGCGACAGTAACAGCACAAGGCAGGGGCGGACAGCACTCCTACTGGGACGCAGCGCTAGAAGGGCACTAACAGCAAGTATAGCTGACTCTCCCTGGGGTGTCTGTGGCGGTGGGCACAGTCCTCCTGGGCATTTACCCGGTTGCTCTGTGGGGCAGTTGGTGGGGCTGCATAGTGGGGGTGTCTTGGCCTAGCAAGTGTTCAGGTGGCTCAGGTGGCAAGTGTTCAGGCTGGGCCTGTGGGTTCTTCTCCGGAGGGGTCCGTGGAAGAGCAAGCTGCGCTGGGACCTCTGGTTCCCCTAGATCAATTAACTTCCATTTTGGGAGAGTTTTGCGCCCGGGGGGGGTACAGAGCCGTGCTAAGGGGGTGCCTAAAAAGCGTCCCCCCCCCTCCGTCTTCTGGGGAGGAATCTGAACCGGAAGGGGCCTCGGTGGTCACAGGGACCCCCGTGGAGCTCTCAGATGGTGAACTGGAGCCCTCGGACGGAAGACCAGGGGGCCTCGGTGGCCTGCGAAAGGGCGCTGGTGGCCTCCCTGCTCACCGATATCCGTGAGTCATTGCGGCTGGACCAAACCGGGGAGTCGCAGGAGACTGCCTATGTTTGTGGGTCCTGTAAGCCGTCACGGACCCCTAAGGCATATCCTTATGTCCAATTTTTTGACCAGTTTGTGTATAAGGAATGGCAGTGTCCGCAGAATTCCTTTTCACTGCCCAAACATTTCTCTGTGCGCTATCCCTTTGAGGACAGTCTTTTTTGCAGAAGTGGGCATCCCCCGCAGTGGACCCTCCGGTGGCTCACCTGAATAGGACGACGACCATTCCCTTTGAAGGGTCTCCATCTTTTAAGGATCCGGCCGATAGGCGGGCAGAGGCGGTATCCAAGGCATTGTTTTTGGTGGCGGGGGCGGCCATGAGGCCAGCTCTGGCGTCGGCCATGGTGGTACAGTCACTTACGGAATGTGCGACAGAATTGCACAGTGATTTGGACTGCAGGTGCTCATCTGAGGCTTTGCAGCAGGCTGACCACCTGATATAGGGTCTCCAGTACCTGTGTGACGCAGCCTTGGACCTGCTCCCCATGCTGTCGAATATGTCTGTTTTTGCAGTCATTATCAGACGGTTGCTGTGGTTGCGGTGTTGGTCGCGTGACCTCGCGTCCAAAAAGGGCCTCACGGACCTTCCTTTTCAGGGTGGTCAGCTTTTCGGGGTGCAATTGGATGAAATCATTAAGGATTTCACCGGGGGGGAAGAGTACCTTTCTCCCAGAACCCAAGCGGCGGGAATACCGCCATAAGCAGGGTCCTTCATCATCGGGCCAGAAGCGTTTTTTTCTCGTGCGCCCGGTTCAGCGGGCAAGGGCTCAAGGCCCGGCAAGTCTGCCTCGGGGTCCGGTAAGCGGCCCTGGCAGCGCAAGCCCGAAAGGACGGAGGAAAAGTCCTCCGCATGATGGGTTGCCGACTTCTGGGGTTCGCAGAAAGGTGCCCGCATTTCCGACCGGTGGGTACGGGAAGTGGTGTCCTCCGGGTACAGGATAGAGTTCAGCACTCTACCCCCAGACAGGTTCTTCCCATCGAACTTGAGGCTTCCGCCGGGGCGTCGGGAAGCTCTCTTAGGGGCTGTTCAGACGCTGTCCGAACAAGGGTGATTGTGCCAGTACCTCCGTTGGAAAGGTTCCGCGGCTTCTATTCAAACCTCCTTTGTGGTGCCCAAAAGGGTGGGGTCAGGCCATTTTCGGATCTAAAAGCACTAAATCACTTTGTGAAAGCGCAAAAATTCAGGATGGAATCTGTCCACTCGGTCGTGGCCGCCCTTCACCAAGGGGACTTCATGGCATCTCTGGATATCAGGGACGCTATTCTGCATGTTCCCATTTGTCTCCGGCAGCAGCGCTTCCTGCGCTTTGTGGTAGGAGACCTACATTACCAATTTGTGGCACTTCCCTTCGATCTGGCCTCGGCTCCTTGGGTCTTCACCAAGCTGTTGGCTCTGGTGCTGGCTCTATTGAGGCAGAGAGGCATTGCTGTGGTAGCATACCTCAATGACCTACTCCTGCGAGCGGAGTCCGCTTCGGCTCTGGAGGACAATGTTGCTATCACCATGGCCTCGATGAGAGGCTTCAGCTGGCTGATCAACCCGCAGAAGTCGACATTGACTCTGTCCTGTCGACTGGAATATCTGGGTCTAATACTGGGCACGGAGCAGGCGAAGGTGTTCCTACCTCCGGCCAAGTTGCTGACACTACAAGCAGCAGTGCGAACCCTGCTGTCACGTTGGTGGTCCTTCTTACGGTTCTGTCTGCGGGTGTTGGGGCTCATGGTCTTTGCCTTCGAGGTAATACCTTACGCCCAGAGTCACACTCAGCTCCTGCAGCGAGCGATCATTTTACGGTGGGACAAGTCTCCGTTGTCCCTGGACCAGCTGATCAAATTGGATCATCAGACCAGGGGGTCGTTGACCTGGTGGCTTCGGGCACCCTGCTTTGACTTTGGGGAAGTCGTTTCTCCCCCTAAATTGGTCAATAGTCATGATGGACACCAGCCTATCGGACTGGGGAGGGGTCCTGGGGCAGTTGTCTGCTCAGGGCTGTTGGTCGGCGCAGGAATCTTGCCTTCCGATAAATGTGCTGGAGTTGAGGGCGATCAGGCTCTGTCTCTCCCACTGGTCAGCAAGGCTGCGCGGCCTCCCGGTTCGGGTTAAGTCGGACAACGCCACAGCAGTGGCGTACGTGAACCATCAGGGCGGAACAAGGAGCTCGGCAGCAGCTGCGGAAGTGGCCCACATTCTGAGGTGGGCAGCACTTCACATACCGGCAATCTCCGCCATTTACATTCTGGGCGTAGAAAACTGGCAGGCGGACTTTCTCAATCGCCAGACACTGGATCAGGGGGAATGGTCCCTACATCCAGAGGTGTTCTGCCAGATTTGCCACAGGTGGGGCATGCCAGACGTGGACCTAATGGAATCCAGGTTCAATCACAAGGTACAGACTTTCGTGTGCAGAACAAGGGATTCGTTGGCAGCCACCACGGACGCACTGGTAGCACCTTGGGTTCGGTACCGGCTTCTGTACGCCTTCCCTCCCCTCAAGCTTCTACCGCGGCTACTGCGCAGGATAGAAGTGGAGGGGATCCCGACAATCCTGGTGGCTCCGGATTGGCCTTCATGCCCTTGGTGCGCCAACGTGGTGCGGATGGTAGCAGATGTTCCCTGGTGGCTCCCGCTTTGCGAAGATCTGCTGTCACAGGGACCCATCCTGCACCCTGCTTTACCCTCGTGGGCTGTGACGGCTTGGCTATTGAGTCCCAGGTGCTGAGGGATAGGGGTGTCTGACTCCGTGATTCCTACCATACTTAAGGCGCGCAAGTGTACTTCGCGCAAGATATATCATCGCACCTGGAAGGCTTATATTGCCTAGTGTGAGGCAGGGGGTTGGAATCCCCGCTCTTTCTCCATAGCTCAGGTGCTGGATTTCTTACAGCAAGGCCTGGATAACAAATTGGCTTTGAGTACACTCAAAGGCCAGATTTCAGCTTTGGCAATCTTTTTTCAGCGTCCATTAGCGACGCATTCTTTGATCCGTACATTTGTACAGGGTGTACGCCATGTGGCTCCTCAGGTACGGTCGCCTATGGCACCGTGGGACTTAAATTTAGTACTATCTGTACTGCAGAAACCACCATATGAGAGGATCAGGGATTTTTCCCTTACAATTGTTGTCACAGAAGGTGGCTTTTTTGGTGGCCATTACATCCGCTAGATGGGTGTCTGAGTTGGTGGCCCTGTCCTGTAGGTCTCCCTTCTTGGTCCTTCATAAGGATAAGGCGGTGCTGCGTCCTTTTCCTTTGTTTCTGCCGAAGGTGGTTTCCTCTTTTCACATTAATGAGGACATTGTTCTTCCTTCACTGTGCCCTCACCCGTCTCACCCCAAAGAGATTGCTCTACATTCTTTGGTTGTCGTGAGGGCATTGCGGATGTATTTGACGGCTACAGCTTCTTTTTGGAAGTCTGATGCTTTGTTTGTGCTGACGGAAGGGCTGCGATTGGGTTTGGCGGCCTCGTCCGCTACTATTTCCCGTTGGATCAGACAGACGGTGACCCATGCGTATACGGTCCGAGGGCAAGAACCCCCTTTTCCGGTCGCGGTTCATTCCACCAGGGCGATTAGCACTTCCTGGGCCTTCAGACACCAGGCCTCGGTGTCTCAGGTGTGCAAGGCAGCTACATGGGCCTCGTGCACACTTTTGCTAAGTTTTACAAAGTTGATGTTTCAGCATCCGCGGATGCTGCTTTTGACCGCAAAGTTTTGCAGGCAGCGGTGTAGGCGCGGCTGGCGCCTCCTGAGAGGTTTTTGTTGGGTACAGTTGGTATTGTTTACCCACCCCTCTTTGAATGACACTGCTTTGGGACATCCCCACTTGTCAATGAGAAGACTGCGACTTACCGTAAAATCCTTTTCTCTGAGTTCACTGACAGACGCAACACCCACCCCTCTGTGTTGCGTTTGTATGGCTTGTTACGAACTGATATGCTATGCAGAGCTGGGGGGTTATATGCTGGAGTGAGGACGGCCCCCTGGGAGGGGTCAGCTTGCTTGTTTTCTTTTTGCCTAGTCTACTCCTAGTAGGAGGTGCATAAACCCACTTGTCAATGAGAAGGCTGCGTCTGTCAGTGAACTCAGAGAAAAGGATTTTGCAGTAAGTTAAAAAATCCTATTTTTTCCTGTATGGACTTGTAGCTGATGTGACCTGCCAAAAACCTCCAGTTTGTCTCATCTGTCGAAAAAACATACTCCTAGAAGCACCGTGGCTTGTCAATATGCATTTTAACACATTCCAGTCTGTAATTTTTTTTTTTTTATGCATACCATTTGTGTTGTCCTTCTGTTCAATCTGGGGTTGATTTTCCTTTTGCAGCCTTGTCCAGGGAGGTTGGCTACACTCCCATGAACCTGAATACTCGGTTTACACTAGTAGAACTCACAGTGAAACTTTGGAGTGTGACTTTAATGCGACTTTATACTCGCACTAAAGTCGCATCAAAGTAATGCAGGAACCTTTTTAAATTTGCTGTGATTGTGACGAGTACCATTGAAGTCGCTGGCTTTGTGTCAAGTCGCACTAGTGTGAATGGAGCCTAAATGTCACTATTTTAGAATGTCTTTGTAGAATATGTCATAGTTTATCTCTTCACACTTTCTTTACTCCATGACATGGCAAAAACATGCAGGTATATGTAAGACAATTGCTTTTAATTTCAGTATTTTTTAGAAGGAATGAAGCATTGTTTCGATGAGCTTTAAGGGTACCAACAAATTTGACCACAGCTGTGTATACATTTATTTTCATACAGTTACAATACTAAAGTGTTAAAAGTAGGGGTTGGCGCTAATCTGAGATGTTAAATGATATGAATCACAAATCAGTATATGTCCTGGTTATATGGTACAGTAATTGCAAATTAATATATATTGATTTGTTATTCTCTCTACATACGGCTGACACCTGGAAGAATTTCCTAGTGATTGACCACGGAACTATCCAGCATATACCATCATTGTCACGCCTATTTGACTATGTGTAAGCTCCAGGAGATGTAATAGGAGCACCATTATGTTACATCTTGGAGCCTTGGAATCTTAAAATATGGGACTATTTACCATATGTTAGCAGACTTATAAAACTGTTTGCATATTTAATCGGGACATCTTATAACATATAGGTTGTTTACAGTTTATGTATTAATTTGCAATTACTGTACCATATAACCAGGAAATATACTGATTTGTGATTCATATCATTTAACATCTCAGATTAGCGCCAACCCCTACTTTTAACATATTACGACTAGTTTGGTCATTGTTTGGCAGCTCTCTCTGCATTTACTTAGGCTTAGCGCAGTACTCCATTCAAAAAAACAATACTAAAGTGAACTAGTTGGGAAACTAAAAAGTAAAATGTAGTAGCAGGGAGCTGACAACATTAGCGCTGTGTGGAGCCCTCTCAGACCAGATGTGCATTAGCACCACCCCAAGTGGAATTGCACGGGCCTTCTTGTAGGTTGTTCAGGCACCAGCCATTGTACTTTGGGGAAAAGGCCAAATCCATGTCTAAACTCCTATGGCTAAGCACTTTAAGTGGCATTTGTAACATTCACAGCAAAAGGTATATTGTGACAGCATATACCATCAGTCTCTTGCCACTGCAGATTTTATCATTTTAGTTTTACCTCTTCAGGTCTTTGGAAAAAATCTGATATGTGTAAAGTCTGAAGAGGTTAAAACAAGCTGCACTTGTTTCAGTTTTATGCAGTTGGCTTCTTGGCATTTACGTATAAGTGATGTTGATTGCTGTAGATCCATCCAATACTTTTTCCATTACTTGTGGTGCTTGATTGGCTGGAGCAGAAAGCGTGGTGGATATTAGGGATTCAGCAGACCCCTGATGTCTCCATAAAGAGTACCTGTCACCTTTCCAATGCTATCACATAGGGAACTTTTTAGCTCTCTTGTGATAGCAATAAAGTTAAATGTATAATAAAATGGTTAAAAAATGCAGTTTAATAAAATATAAAAATTAAAAAATTAAATGCACCCCCTGTCGTCCCCCACATACACATATGAACGCAAACGTGTCTAGGCACACGCATGTATGTCAACAATTTTGCCATAGATGTTCTGTAGTCCTATGTACACCAGAATAAAATCAATAATTCTAGGTCCCTTATTTCAAGTTAACGTTAAACTGTTGAGCAAATAAATACAAAGAGATTTCCAAGCTCAAACTTGGCAACCAGCCAGCAACCAACCGATTTGACCTGTTTAGCAATTTGTGTGAACAGGGGTTTAGCCTATCTTGCTTCCACCTAACCACTTTATTTCCAGTTTCCCCATTAGCTCATCCTCCACAATTATTACCTTTTGTATCGCTCGACCCTCCCTTCGCACCCACCAACCATACATGGCCCCTCAGTACCTCACTCGCTCACTCTTGCAGATAAAGTGGAACAAATTCCCCATCACCAGGATCATCCAGCCCTGATATCCTCTCATAGCCAAAAAGAGCCCCAAACAGAATAAAGTAGTAATCTCCTAGTATATTATTTTTATTAAAAATCCAAGATTAAAAATATATAAAAACCTCACTCTTTATGCAGAGTCGGTGTGCATTCTAAAGGACCGGAAATCATCCGGAACAGATGTCAGGTCTCCACCAGAAGTGATGAAGGTATTAGCAGTGGTGCAGCCTCAATGCATTTCACATGTAGTGTGCCATCAGGAAGCCAACGTGTGAAATGCATTGAGGCTGCGCTGCTGCTAATAGACCTGACGTTGGTTCCAGTTGACTTACGGTCCTTTGGAGTGCACGCCGACTGCATAGCTCAGTACATCGTGCATACATGTCAGTAAGTGCCTGAGAACTTGTGAATGTGTGAGGAGCAATGCCTCATGGGGCATGTAGTCCTGGGCAGGAAGTGAGTGGTTCTAAAGGCAGAAGTTTTTTTTACTTTGCTATAGGTGCACTGTATACTATACTTTTCAGCTTGCTATAGGGGCACTCTGAAGGCAGGAGGAGCCAGAAGCGTCGGTGGGGGACCCCAGAAGAGAGAGATCCAGGCTGTTCTGTGCAAAACTATTACACAGCAGGTAAGTATAACATGTTTGTTTAACCACTTAAGGACCAGCCGTTGTCGTTTTACGTCGGCTGTTTGACGTGGAAATACCGTTGTTATGGCAGCAGATAGCTGCCATAACCCCGGTATCCTCTGAAACGGTGGATGGCTGGCTTTCAGATAAAAATGGTCTCTGGGGTGGTGACGATCGGGTCCTTTCTCCTCTGAAACTGGATGCCGAGTGAGGGAAAGATGGGTCCCCCACTCCTCCATAACATTAGATAGTCAAACGTCGCTTCCGCTCAATGCTCTTAACCCTTTCGCTGCCAGGCCATGTGCTCCATTTTTACACTACAGTTGGCCAGACCATTTTTGCATTTTTTCTTTGCTTTTTTATTTTTCACTTATAGCTTTCAAAGTTTGTAAAAGATCCCCCAAACCATATATTTTCTTAAAGCACATGACCAGTAGAATAAAAATAAGATGCTACTGATTTTTACGGTCCCACGATATTTGCGCAAATGTTTATCAAAACAAATTTTTTGCTAAAAATCCACTAAAATCATTATTAGCAGATAAAAACACAGCAAATTTTACAAAATTCTTACTAAATATAAAAGCTTAACCTGTATTGAGTTAATAAAAAAACAAATATTTGTAACTTTTAAATTTGCGCCGTTTTGCGAAATGGTGAAAATCGAACAGACACAAAAGTGTAAATATCCACATTTCTCAAAAAAATCTGAAGGTATTTATTTTTCCATTACAGCTTTAAAAACTTGTAATAACCCCCCAAGCCATATATCTTCTTAAAGCACATGACCTGTAGAATAAAAAAGAAGGTGCTACTGATTTTTTTAGCCCTGCAATATTTGCACAAATGTTTATCAAAACAATATTTTTGCTAAAAATACACTAAAACCATTATTAGCAGATAAAAACGGAAAGCTAATTTTACTAAACTCCTGCTAAATTCCTACTAAATATAAAACCTTATCCTGTGTTGAGTTAATAAATAACAAATAATTGTAAATTGCGCCTTTTTGCAAAAATAGTGAAGATCATGAGGCCTTAAAATGAATGTGATTTCTGAACGACTATCACATACACTCTGAAAATTCCTTTGACCAAGAAGTTTTGTATTCTGCTCCCTTAAATTTTCCCATCACTGTGGTCAAAAACGATCGTCTATTTGACCCCACGAACGATTAGAAAATCGAACGAACGTTCTTAAAATTACATTTTTTTAAAGATGACATTGTTTTTTTATGGCCAGCATATACTATATTACAGTTCTGTCTGAAAATCGTCAAAACAGTATTTAATTTTTTTTTCTTTAAATAAAACATTTGATCTGTGAGTCTGATGATATTTACCAGATTCATCCTCTAATAGTATATAAAGTATATATCTTCTGTCTGTTTTCTCAGAGTGGATTCGAGATTTTGCTCCCTAACCATATACCTGTAGTTGGTTTTTTATATTTACCACTGCATAGAGATATTTAAGAATAAATTGCCTTCTTTTTTAAACTTTACATATTAACTAAATTATACAACACACTTTTTTTTAAGGTTATTATCAGATTAATCGAATCAATAATCGGCAAACTAATCGATTATGAAAATAATCGTTCGTTGCAGCCCTAAAGAGGATATTACTTTATTCTGCTTGTGGCTCTTTTTTGCTATGAGAGGATATCAGGGCTGGAGTTCCTGGTGATGATTGATTGATTGATTATCTGCTCCCATTTGAGAGGCATTTGAGACGTGAGTGAGGTTCTGAGGGGCCATACATGGTGGGTGCGCATTTCTTCTACACGTGGTGGAGCACTGTTATAGGATTTTATCGCACAAGAGTGTTTAAAGGCATGGTGTCTGTGTCAATATCGATATGAACTAGAGATGCGTTAGAAGATGATACACTTTATATGTTTACTGGTAGATTTGAACACTGTTATTATTATTATGATTTGTATATTTTAAGGCCTCATACACGCAGGCATATGTTAAAAAATAATCAAAACATCGGGCCCCGACGTCAGGGTAAAATCTGCATTTTTTTCGGCGTTATACATCAGCGTTAGTCAGCGTCAATATGCGTTTTTTTTTTTTTTTTTAAAAAACATCCTCTGCTATTTTTCAACCTAAAAACGTTGGTGTCAAAAACGCCGGCTAACGTCGGCACGACGTTGGTGAGCGTTTTGCGGCGTCAGCGTCAAAAACGCCAAAACGTTATAGCCTTGGAACGCGCTGGCCCAGGGTTCTACTTTCAGCTCCCTAACGCCGACGCCCTCTACAGCTCAAAAACGTCAGCGTTTTAATGGGGCCATTGACTTACATGGAGAGCTGCAAAAATGCCAAAAAACGTCCGTGTGTATGAGGCCTAATACTTAAAGGGGCAGCTGTACTTTAAATACATAAATATTGAGTTAGCGCCTTCTTTATCACATTTAAGGCATATTTACCAATATTATTGTATTAGTATGTCTATTTTTTTTTTTACCATGCCCTGAGTTCAGCTTTAAGTTTTATTTATTGCCTTTATGTATATAGTGTCAACAGTTTTTTTTAAAGCTCTTTTACACAGAATATAAAACCATAACCATCAATTGCTGTCCCTGAAGGTAGTAACAGATTAACATTCCCACAACAGTCTTACAAGCCTTCTAGGACCACTTAACATGCTAGTATGTTTGTGATTATGGAGGGAGACCTGGCACACAGGGAGAAAATAGACCCCATGATAACGCCTCTGGTGAGAACTGATCTTTCATCCCAGCACAGCAATGCAAATTGCTAAGGCATCATTCTGAATAAATTTATAGATCTAAAGGTTCATGTATACTGGCCTCATTTTTTGTTACTGACTTGTATTATTTTTTTCCAGGTAGTTGAACAGGGTATGTTTGTGAAGCACTGCAAAGTAGAAGTTTACTTAACTGAACTTAAACTGTGCGAGAATGGCAATATGAACAATGTGATAACGAGGCGATTTAGTAAAGCGGACACAATAGGTAAGTCATTTGCAGGTCAAACGTTCAGGACAAAAACTAGGCAAAGAGTGGGCAATCTAAGATGAGAAACAATGGAAAATGTCATATCCCTGAATGTGACATCCTTGTAGGAACATCATTAATGATAATGATCTGTTGGAAATGAATGTACCTACTAGCATTAGATGACATGATCTTATCTGTTACAATTATTGTGGAGTGTTTGATCTGTCTTTCTGCCCTAAATGAGCCAAAAAAGGGACATGAAGTACTTCACTTTGTTTAATTCTATTTTAAGTTTTTTGTTTTATCTTTAATTTATTGAAAAAGCGTTTTATACAGAAAAAAACATACCCAGGCTTATTAGGATGTAATAAATGTCGTTTTTGTTTTCCGTTTCTTTTAGATATGATTGAAAAGGAGATGAGAAGAACATTCAGTATTCCAGATGATAAAGAGACCAGACTGTGGAACAAATACATGAGCAATACATTTGAACCTCTAAATAAACCTGAAAGCACTATACAGGATGCTGGCTTGTATCAAGGACAGGTATAACACAATGAATTTAATATAATGAACCATGTAATAATAGCACAAATTGTTTGACATATGTATTAATATTTTTGAAAAATAACTTGTTATAGACCTAGTTTGCAAAGAAAATAAAAAAACAAGATTTTTGCTGCCTTAATTAGTTTGTGTGGATTTTTACTTTAATATGTGTATAGAGCAAAACATTTTCCTTTTGGGGGAGTGGCGTAGGGAAAGATTAAACCCCCCCTTTTTTTTAATCTTTAGCGGTCTTTGTGCTTAAGCCGGCTATAGACAGTTCAAACTATAAATGGGCAGGCTGAATGTACCCAAGTTGATCGATCGATGAGCTAGGGTACAACCAGCCTGACGGATTTTACATGTGCATGTTGATAGTAACTGTTATAGCCGCTACCAATAATCTCACTGTGTTCTCCCACTGGGAGAATACAATGGATTTGTGGGGGAGATTCCCCTATCAACACTTTCTTTCCGGCAAAAAGAAAGCAGTCCGACCAACATGGGATCGAGTAGCTAGCTAGTTGAACCCATGTAAGTCGGACGGGTAAATATCAAACTTGACAGATATCGGCCGAATTCGTGTTTCTGGCGATTTCTAATTTTTTTTCCCCCCCAAATTAGAAAGGGATGCGGTGAGGGGGTTTTCCTTTTACAA
>BLSH010538414.1:191045-211978 GCA_018402905.1 Glandirana rugosa
TTTTTTTTTTTTTTTTTTTTTTTTTTTTTTTTGTCCCTTTTTATTCACTTTTTGTTCACTAGTGACAACAGTCCATAGGTCAGATAGAGAAGGTGAATCTGCCTAGTGGCTATATTAAAAGCAATAAAAACCTGATGGGCTAATCCATCTGTGCTCTGTCTATCCCAAAATAAAAAAGAAAATATGTCAATGCCCATACAGTACTTCAAACACATGCTAGGCAGAAACATAAGGCTGCTTTCGCACGGAGCTGTCCGATTTGATGGACTCCGCTTGCTCCGCAGGGATCGATCCGTTGATCCCCACTGAGTAGGCGGATGACAGATCCTTCTCCGTTCACTGTGCGGAGACGGATCTGTCAGAGCCCCGCTGTCCTCTATGGGAGATTGGCTGAAAACGGACCGCCTGTCTGTTTTTCATTCGAGCCGCCAGACGGATGGAAAATAGGGTTTCCATCTGTCTGGAGTTAGCGCACCTGAATGGATCGGATAGCAGCTGATGTCAGCGGATAGGTCCCCTCTGACATCCGTCGCTCCATAGAGGTGCATGGAGCGTCTGTTCAGGTCCGCCTGAAAAACTGACAGGCGGACCTGAATGTGTAATAGAGCCCTAACACAGGTAGGAATCTTGTCCTGTTTACACATAAGATATGCAAATATTGTTAGTTATATGGCAAAAAATCTAAAAAAAAAAAAAAAAAAAAAAATGTGTAAACCAGCAGCTCTGTGTGATGTTTTAAAAATATTTTTATGGCAGCTGCAAATGGAAAAATCTTTAAAGAGAAGTCAACACAGCAAATTGCATTTTGCTATCCTTTTGAACGTATGTTACGAAGAACAAAGCATTTTCTGCAGTATAGAAAGACGTCTTCATATAACCTCTAAGCCCAGCAGCATTTTATCCATAGACTTGTAATTCCATTGATCTACTTTAAATTGCTTTTATTCCTGAGACAGCAATGGATGTAGCTTTCTTTATGCGATATTGCAATGTTCTTTATGTTATGGGATTAGTTTAATTTTTCTTTCATATTGTATGTTTTATCTGCTTTCTTATCATTGCTATTACACAGATGCTTGTAATAGAACAGAAAAATCCAGATGGACAGTGGCCTAGAGGTTCTATGCCGAAGTAAGTTTTTTTTTTTTTTTTTTTGTTTTTTGTTTTTTACTGTATGAGTTGGGAATTAAGCTTCTAAAGCAATTTTGTGTCCAATTTAGCTAATTGCCAGTATGTATAAAAATAACTTCTGGATGGACATGTGCTGAAAACTGTTGGGAACATTAAGTTATAGGTTCTATTTAAAACCAGGTCTGTTAGGTCGGTCTGAGATATCAGAAAATGCAGTGACCTATTTTATATTAAAACTATATAGTGTGCTGCCAGCAAGTATACTGCAATAAACAATACGGTATAATCACTTTGTCTTAGCATGTCAGTGTAGACGAATTATATAATAAGGTTTGTATACATTGTTTTGCATCTTAAATATATGTACATTTATTTTTATTTTTTTTTGTAAATAAAAACTTCACCATTAAATTAATTTGCGGCAACAAAACCGATTAAAATATGTTCTTCTCATTTACACCCACGCACCCCTAGCTTGGGGAAATATGGGCAGTGGTCTTTATATTTTAATAGAACAACATAAATTCCTCTTTCTGTATCCCAGACAGGAGAGCGGAGAACAGAGCTGCAACATATATAAAGAGTTCAGCTGGCCAGTACTTTTTGTTCTAATGCCTAAACTTGCATCAACTTATATACTTTATCCTTTGAATAGATTTGCATATCGACTACAAAACCGTCAGCTATATTTTCCCCATAGGGCTTTTCACCTTGCTTGCTGTTGCCATGGTTTCTCCAATCCTGGTCAGGGACGTTTATATAGCAAAATGGTGTTCATTGACAACAGCCTACAAAAGTTATGGTTTCCTGGTTCTGTTGTACCACCTGGGAGCACATTTCTTTTTAATCATGGTATTAGGTTATGCATTTACCCTTCGCATTTTATTGGTTTTGGAGAGGGATAGCAACAAGCATGCCCAAGCAGAGGCTAAAACATATGGTAAAGATAGCAGTCAGTAATAAATGTACAGGGCTTAAGGTGATGTGTTTTTTAAGGGCCTCTCATGAGCCTAAAATCATAGCAAAGCCGTCCAGACCATTGTTTGTGGCTGTAGTTCCAGACAGAAGCAAGTTGGGTGGGGGGGAGAAGGGAAGGTTATTGGGAAAACTGGTACGATAAGAGGGCTAAAGAAACACCATGGGGTGAGAGGGGTTAAAAAGGGAGATCAGGGTGCCAGAATTGTACAAAGGGGTCAGGTACTGTGGGGAGTGTAGGTTATGGGAAGGGAGTACATAAGAATATATCCCCCTCCGGCTCACGTCCTGGAGCCAAACGAGTGGACTATAAGGAACTCAGGCTAAAATAATTCAAAGATTGAAAGGTGTAAGTAAACCATTTTTCCCACATTTTAAGAAATTTAGATTAGGAGTCATTCTGAATAGTGGATTGTTTCTCTTTAAAGTGGTTCTAAAGCCTCAAGGTTTTTTTTACCTTAGTGCATTCTATGCATTAAGGTAAAAAAAAACCTTCTGTGCTGCAGGAGCCCCCCAGCCCTTTCCCTGGGGGCACTTGCTGAAGAGGAGGGGTTTGGAGCGCCGGTGGAGCACCCCAGAAAAGGAGGTTTGGGGCTGCTCTGTGGAAAGCCATTGCACAGAGCAGGTAAGTATAACATGTTATTTTAGTTTAAAAAAAAAAAGAACAAGGTTTAATATCACTTTAACCAGAATCATGTTGATGCAGTCTTTGACCTCTTGAAAATGGACTGTGGGCATCTTCCAGACTTTGGCTATCATTTATTTGGCCGACTGGAACATATATGTAACTCATTTCTGTTGGTTTGAAAAAAAGCCTGGAACTGTATGGTGTTGAAGGGCTATCCTTGCATCTTTTGGGACATTTACTGTATATGAAACTTGAAGGAGGCCAAACATTGTGTACCAAAAGGTGGTTAATCTTTGGGACAAGACCACCAATATGTAGTATGTCTGCATATAGGCCACACCTCTAAAGCATCTGTTACTGGAAGGTGGGATAGCATAAACTATTTGAGTTGATATCCAATACCATCGAATGAGAATCTTATATGCTGTTTCCAGAATGGATGTATTAAAGGAGCTTTTCTAGATCAGATTTTACTCCAGCCCTGAAGATCCAGAGAGTCACTGAGATATTGATCCCTGGCTCCTCCTGTTTTTCAAGCCTGTCCTGTACATGACAATCCCTACTACCAGGGGGAAAGAGCTCACAGTAGTTCCAGGTTAATTTTTGTGATTAAAAGTGCCCATGCACAATAGACAGATGATGATCGTTCAGAACTGTGGTCCTGTGTAGCAATAAAATATGGGTGACTAGTTTGGCTGTGCTTCAGTTACTAGATACAGTTATGTAATATACTTTAAGCTCTTTGCCCAGAAATAGCTTTGAATCAATAATGAAGGTGGTTTGCAAAGCAAATGGCTTTTGTCCCCATGGTCAAATTTTGTCTCCATCAGTGTAATGAAATGGCAATGGGGTTTTAAAAAAATAAATAAATAAATAAAATAGAAAAAAAAAAAGTAAACCGCTTAACTCATAAAAGGTTACCTTTTCTCTTACGTTCATTGACAGACGCAGCTTCTATTCATGACATGTGGGGTTATGTACCTTTTACTAGAAGTAGACTAGGCAGAACCAAAGTTCAGAAAGCAAAGCTGGCCCCTCCCAAGGGGGCCGTCCTTACTCAGCACATAACCCCTCAGCCCTGCATAGCATATCAGTTTTCTTTTGCCTAGTGCAAGGAGTTAGACCTGGTTCCCTGCTGGGAACTGCGGTTCCCCTAAAGTTTTTTCCTTTTTTCTTTTATTCTTTTTGCGCAAGCCTTCTGATGAAGACTGCAATCAAGTAGCTGGCTGGGGACCACGCGGATGTTTATAGGTCCTGCCATTTCCCCAGCACAGCCGACGGATGCGAGCCACCCTTAGCACTGGTGGGGTCCGCCGCATCCTGCTCATTCCGTGCAGGCGGCCGGTGGGTTAAAGGTCCCACCTTGCGTGCCCAGTGTCCAGGATATGGTCGGTTCCAGGGGTCGCTTGGCCAGCAGCATCCCTCCTCGCCTGGGGGGAGTAAGGTCTGCACCGGGATGCATGGGTGAGTGACACCCCCTCCCCCTGAGGCGGAGGGGGAGGGCAATAGCGTTACCGTTCCGGCAGGGGGGGTACAGGTCCACTAGTCTCTGTCATGTCCTTTCTCCCTCCCCCCCGCATGCCCGCCCGCGGCCTGCCCGCTCCGCCTGTTACACACGCTCGGATCGCTCCACGGACCGCTCCGTCGCATGCCATGCGGAAGTGTTTGACCTCTAGTGCTTGTCGGCGGCCATTTTTGGTTGGTCTCCCAGTATGGGAGTTTTTTCATGTGCTTTTGCCGCCATTTCTTCCGGGAACGCAGCAGCATCAGCAGCTCGAGCAGCGGCACATCTGGTGGCATTGGCAGACAGTGGCACCCTCCCGGGGCACACACTGGCACAGGGTTCCGCAAGTATAGCTGGCTTTCTCCCTGGGGTGCAGGGGCGGTGGTGCTGAGTCCTACTGGGCAGACCTGAGGCTTTGCAGGGGGTGGCACTGAGGGGGTGATGGCTGGTAGGCCTCACAAGTGTCCTGGCGGTGGCGCAATGGCGGCTGAACTGACGGTTTCTTCTCCAAAGGGGTCCGCAGAAGCACAGGCCACGCTGGGACCTCTGGTTCCCCTAGATCAATTGACCTCCATCTTAGAAGAGTTTTTCGCCCGGGGGGAATCGGATCGGTTTAGGGTGGCCCTAAAAAGCGTCCCCCCCCCCCCCCGCAATCCTCTGAGGAGGACTCGGAACCGGAAGGGGGCTCTGGGGTCACGGGTACCCCCGTGGAGCTCTCAAACGGAGAGCTGGAGCCTTCGGATGGGGAAGAGGACCAGGAGGCCTCGGTGGCATGCGAAAAGGCGCTGGTGGGCGCCCTGGTCGCGGCCGTTTGCAATTCACTGCGCCTGGATCAGGCTGGAGAGGCACAGGTGTCTGCCTATACTTTTGGGTCCAAGAAGCCCTCTCGTGCTCCTAAGGTTTTTCCCTACCTCCAGTATTTTGACCAGTATGTGTATAAGGAATGGAAACGTCCGCTGAATTCCTTTTACCCTGGCAAAACGTTTTTCTGTGCGCTATACATTTATGGACAGCCTGTTACAGAAATTGGTCTCTCCTGCGGTGGATCCGCCAGTGGCCCGCCTGAACAAGGCGACAACTATTCCCCTGGAGGGGTCTCCCTCTTTTACAGATCTGGCCGATAGGCGGACGGAAGCAGTGTCTTAGGCACTCTTTTTGGTGGCGGGGCAGCCATGCGACCGGCCTTGGCGTCTGTCATGGTATCTCAGTCACTCACGGAGTGTGCGATAGAGTGGAGTGAGGCCCGGGGCGGCTTAGATTCACCTGAATCTGTGCAGCGAGCAGACCACCTGGTGCAAGGGCTTCGTTACCTTTGTGATGCAGCTCTGGACTTGGTACCGATGTTGTCAAATATATCGGTTTTCGCAATCATTATCAGGCGCCTGCTGTGGCTGCGACGCTGGTCGGGTGACCACGCGTCCAAGAAAGGTCTCACGGAGCTTCCCTTTCAAGGTGGCCGGCTTTTTGGGCCCCAATTGGATGAAATCATTAAGGATTTCACTGGGGGGGAAGAGTACGTTTCTTCCCGAACCCAAGCGGCATGACCAGCGCCGCAAACAGGGACCTCAGCCCTCTGGGCAGAAATATTTTTTTCGTGCACCCGGTCAGGCGGGCAGGAACTCCCGGCCCGGCAAGTCTGCCTCGGGCTCTGGTAAGCGTCCCTGGCAGCGCAAGCCCGAAAAGACGGATGATAAGTCCTCCGCATGATGGGTTGCCCCCGCCTGATTCTCGGGTGGGGGGCCAACTTCTGGGGTTCGCGGAACGTTGGACAGGTTCTTCCCGTCCAATTTTAAGGCTCCCTCCGGAGCGTCGGCTAGCTCTGCTAGGGGCTGTGCGGTTGATGTCCGAACAGGGGGTGATTGTGCCAGTCCCTCCGGCGGAGAGATTCCGCGGCTTCTATTCAAACCTCTTTGTGGTACCAAAGAAGGGGGGGCAGCAGGCCGGTTCTGGACTTGAAAGCACTCAATCACTTTGTGAAGATGCACAAATTCAGGGTGGAATCAGTCCGTTTGGTTGTGGCCGCCCTGCACTAAGGGTATCGGCTGGCGTCCCCGACATCAGGGATGCATATCTACACGTTCCCATCTATGTCGGGCACCAGCGCTTCCTGCGCTTTGCTGTGGGGGACCTTCTTTACCAGTTTGTGGCTCTCCCCTTCGGCCTGGCCTCGGCTCCGTGGGTGTTCACCAAGTTACTGGCCCCGGTGCTAGCTCTGTTGCGGCAGAGGGGCATTGCCGTGGTAGCCTATCTGGATGATCTCCTCCTGCGCGCGGAGTCGGCGCAGGCTCTGGAGGACAATGTTACTGTCACCCTGACCTCACTGAGGGACTTCGGTTGGCTGATCAACCTACAGAAGTCGATAATTGACCCCGTCCTGTCGCCTCGAATATCTGGGTCTGACATTGGTCACGGTGCAGGCGAAGGTATTTCTACCTCTGGACAAGTAGCTAGCACTGCAAGTAGCAATGCGGTCCCTCCTGTCACGCCGGTGGTCCTCCTTACGTTTTTGCATGCGGGTGTTGGGACACATGGTCTCGTCCTTCGAGGCGATACCGTACGCCCAGAGTCACACCCGGCTCCTGCAGTGAGCAATACTACTGCAGTGGGACAGGTCCCCCTCGTCTCTGGACCGGCTGGATCATCTGACCGGGGGGTCGTTGGCTTGGTGGCTTCAGGCCCCGGCACTGACCCTGGGGAAGTCGTTTCTTCCTCTAAATTGGTCGATGGTCACGACGGATGCCAGTCTCTCGGGCTGGGGAGGAGTCATGGGGAATCTGTCGGCTCAGGGCCGTTGGTCAACACAGGAGTCTCGACTTCCGATCAATGTGTTGGAGCTGAGGGTGATCAAGCCATGTCTCCTCTACTGGTTGGCGAGGCTGAGTGGCCTCCCGGTCCGGGTTCAGTCGGACAACGCCGGGGCCATGTCGTACGTGAACCATCAAGGCGGAACAAGAAGCTCGGCAGCAGAGGCAGCACACCACCTAAAGTGGGCAGAGCTTCACGTGCCGGCAATCTCCGCCATCTACATTCCGGGCGTAGAAAATTGGAAGGCGGACTTCCTAAGTCGCCAAAAGCTGGACCAGGGAGAGTGGTCCCTGCATCCAGAAGTCTTTCCCCAGAATTGCGAAAGGTGGGGGACGCCAGATGTGGATCTCCTGGCGTCCAGATTCAATCACAAGGTGAAGACCTTCGTGAGCAGGTCAAGGGACCTGTTGGCGGCAGCCTTGGATGCTCTGGTGGCCCCGTGGTCCCGGGACAGGCTTCTGTACGCCTTTCTTACTCTCAAGCTTCTACTGCGGTTGCTGCGCAGGATAGAAGTGCAGGGAATCCCGACAAACCTGGTGGCTCCGGATTGGCCTCGGTGCCCTTGGTACGCCGATGTGCTGCGTATGGTAACAGACGTTCCCTGGCAACTTCCGCTTCGCGAAGATCTACTGTCGCAGGGCCCCATCTTGCACCCTGCTTTACCATCGCTGGCTTTGACAGCATGGCTATTGAGCCCCAGGTGTTGAGGGACAGGGGGGTCTCTGAGTCAGTGATCCCCACTATGCTTAAGGCGCACAAATTTACTTTGCGCAAGATTTATTATCGCACCTGGAAGGCCTATATTGGCTGGTGCAAGTCGGGAGGTTGGAACCCCCGTTCCTTTGCAGTTGCCCGGGTGCTGGCCTTTCTTCAACAAGGCCTGGACCAAAAGTTGGCTTTGAGCACCCTCAAGGGCCAGATATCCGCTCTGGCGATTCTCTTTCAGCGTCCTTTGGCAACGCATTCTTTGATCCGTACATTTGTACAGGGTGTACGTCATGTGGCTCCTCGGGTACGGTTGCCTTGGGCACCGTGGGATCTGAACTTGGTATTTTCTGTACTGCAGAAACCGCCTTATGGGAAGATCAGGGATATTCCCTTACAATTGCTGTCTCAGAAGGTCGCCTTCTTGGTGGCTATCACATCTACTAGGCGGGTGTCTGAATTGGCAGCTTTGTCGTGTAGGTCTCCTTATTTGGTCCTACATAAAGATAAGGCAGTGCTGCGCCCGTCTCCTTCGTTCCTTCCGAAGGTAGTATCCTCTTTTCACATTAATGAGAACATTGTCCTCCCTTCCTTGTGTCTGCACCCTTCTCACCCTAAGGAGATGGCCTTGCATTCCTTGGATGTGGTGAGAGCATTGCGGGTGTATTTGGCAGCTGTGGCTCCTTTTAGGAAGTCGGATGCGCTGTTTGTGCTGATGAATGGGCCGCGCAAAAGGTTGGCGGCTTCGTTGGCCACTGTTTCATGTTGGATCAGACAGACCGTGACCCATGCGTATACTGTTCGGGGACAAGAACCCCCTTTTCCGGTCACGGCTCATTCCACCAGGGCGATTAGCACTTCCTGGGCGTTTAGACACCAAGCATCGGTGTCTCAGGTGTGCAAGGCAGCTACTTGGGCCTCGGTGCACACCTTTGTTAAGTTTTACAAAGTTAATGTGTCAGCATCCGCGGATGCTGCTTTTGGCCGCAAAGTTTTGCAGGTGGCGGTGTAGGCGCGGCTGACTCCTCCCGAGATCTTTCTGTGGGTACAGTTGTTATTGTTTGCCCACCCCTCTGTTTGACACTGCTTTGAGACGTCCCCACATGTCATGAATAGGGGCTGCATCTGTCAATGAACGTAAGAGAAAATAGGATTTTATTAAGAACTTATCGTAAAATCCTTTTCTCTGGGTTCATTGACAGATGCAGCACCCACCCCTCAGTGTTGTGTTTGTACGGCTTGTTACGAACTGATATGCTATGCGGGGCTGAGGGGTTATGTGCTAAGTAAGGACGGCCCCCTTGGGAGGGGCCAGCTTTGCTTTCTGAACTTTCGTTCTGCCTAGTCTACTCCTAGTAAAAGGTGCATAACCCCACGTGTCATGAATAGAGGCTGCGTCTGTCAATGAACTCAGAGAAAAGGATTTTACGGTAAGTTCTTAATAAAATCCTATTTTTTTATGACGTGTACAAGAGTTTGTGTGTGACAGTGACAGTACCCACAATGGAAAGTCCACCGAGGTTTGGCTGTAGTGTTTTTCAGAGTGTACACTTTCTATTTTTAGTGGGAATCCATTGTAATTCCCTTATCGGACACTTTACATCGACAGTGTTAAGTCATAGCTCTCACTATACACCAGGCAACATAAGAATTCACATTTGTGTGTTCTTTTGCTTTTATTGTAACATTTAAATTCAGTGAAGTACACTTGTAATACAGTTTGCCATTATAGTTAATTATGTAGAATATTATGTGACATGCACAGACAAGACCAGGAACATTTGGGTTTTCATCCTGCAATTACTGTACACACATTTTGCTTTTCTTATTTTCAAGCCATTGTCTTAAGCTTATTTTTGGAATAGATTAGCCATTGTTTGGTAGCTTTTAAAGGGGAATTCCAGTCTGTACCATTCTGTGTTCCGACAACGATAACATTGCCACAGCTACCACATTGTGAATTATGTTACTCAAGAATACTGCAATTTTAGTGAGCACCTTAGCTGATTATACAGAATGGCTATTTGACCTTACAACTGTTACTTTCAATAATGAATTGCCGTTCCATGCTGTTCACATAGAATAAAAAAAATTTACAGTACATTATTCACATTATTTTAGCAAATAAGTAAAAGATTATGGTGGAAATGGTGCTGCTCTAGAATACCTCTGGTGTTACTCCACAATAAAAAGATGTCTTATACTTCAATTGTACTATATCAATGTTGCCAAACCTGTGGGATGATTTTTTCAAAATTACATACATTTTCTAGGATGCTGGTCATAAAATACAATGGACCTAGAGTGGGTGGTCTGTGCCTTAAGAATATGGTGCAAATTGAACCACCTTATTGTGATGTGAATTATAAAGTTGATCCAAGTAAGCAAAAATAATATAGAAATACTGTATGTAGTCCAACAATCTAATTAATAATTTGTACACAGTGCTCTATGCATATAAATAAATGTGGTTACAAGCAATTGATAAAACTCTCCACAGTGCTATATACGTGGTAAAATGTGTAAATAAATAAGAATACAAAACAATCAATAGAAGTGTGCTTATAGAAATTATAGGCAATAATCCAATCCCCGCCCGGGTGTGTAACTGCGATCAGTAGGTGTAAGCAATATGACAATATTTATACTTTAATCTCCATTTTCATTCTTCATAGTGCTATTCAGTGACATGTGCTCCTATTTCACTCGTGAACAATTCCACACAAAAAAAGTGTGCTGGTGGTCCACTCTGTGCTCCCCTATCCCTGGGCACTCACCAGAAAGCGCTCCCCATTGGGGGGGGGGGGGGTACTCGCATTTGATCTCTCCTCAGCCCCGCTGTATCTGGGCGCCCGCTCTTCATGTATAGTCCTCTCCCCCAAGAAAAACAGAATGTGTAAAAGAAAAGGCAATCCATGCAATATTGCTTAACTCCTTTAATATTTACAATCAAGCTTCTATGCACCTACATTTATGTAGAAATCATGTAGCGTTTGTATATGCAAAAAAAACAGGAAGTCCCATTGTGTCTCCTGCGCTCCATTAACTCTACCAGAAGTGACACTGGGACGTTATGTCCCTCCCTACTCGTTTCGTCATTGGATGTCTACTGGAGCGTCACCATGTTGCTACACTCCCGGGATTATATAGTATATGGTCTCCTGGCAACCCTTTGTGTATGGCGACCATGTTATTGTGGTTCCCATTGAGATGTTATTTGCCACGGCCATGTTTGTGTAGATACTTCCGCTGCGCAAATGATGCAATGTTTACCCAAAATAAGAGCGACTTGTATTTAACTGTTGTTATTGCTGCTCATGTATATGTGTGCAATATAGTGTTTACCGGATGTCTAATGCAAGCAGATTGCAGGGGACACACTGCCTTTACACCATAAATAAATACTAATATTACAAAAATATATATGCATAAGAATACCCATACAATACCCATAACAATTCATATAAAATCTGAACAAATAAAAGAAGAAATGTTTTAAAAAAAAAATTAAAATTACTGTGAGGAAACATGAATCACTACGTACCCTTTATTTGTACTACTAGTGTGTGGGTAAAAAAATATATATGATTCAGAAATCCTATTAAAAGGAGGAGGTGATATAAAATATATATGATCTTGATTGCAGCACACACCCAGGCAGGGATTGGATTATTGCATATATTTTATATAAGCACAGTTCTATTGATTGTTTTGTATTCTTATTTATTTGTACATTTTACCACGTATATAGCAATGCGGAGAGTTTTATCAATTGTTTGTAACCACATTTATTTATATGCATAGAGCACTGTGTACAAATTATTAATTTGATTTTGGGGCTACACACGGTATTTCTATATTATTTTTGCTTACTTGGATCAACTTTATAATTTATATCACAATAAGGTGGTTGAATTTGCACCATATTCTTAAAGGCACGGACCACCCACTCTAGGTCCATTGTATTTTATGACCAGCATCCAATTTGTCATTTTGAAAAAATTATCCCACGGGTTTGGTAACATTGATAAAGTACAATTGAAGTATAAGACATCTTTTTATTGTGGAGTAACACCAGAGCTATTCTAGAGCAGCGCCATGTCCACCATAACCTTTTACTTTTTTGTCACAAAATACACTTAGGTGAGTTTGAGGTGGAGGCAGGGGCTCTCATCTTTTAAACTTGTACCATCTGCACGGAACATAAAACACTTTACTAACATTATTTTAGCAATCCACTATATAAGCCAGACTTTCTCAACCTTTTCAACACGTAGGAACCCTTGAAATACCTTTCCGGTCTCAGTGAACCCATGCTAAAACTTGCTATATCTACAACTCATGATACATTAGTACAGTGCTCAAAAAATCTCAGGCATCAGGTCGCCATGGCGACTAGAAATTGTGTCCTGCTGCCTGGCGCAAGTCACGGAACAGACACTGGTCCTGTCACCACCGGCATGGATGAGCAAGTTTGGGGTGGAGGAACTTGACTGACCTGCACAGAGTCCTAACCTCAACCCGATAGAACACCTTTGGGATGAATTAGAGTGGAGACTGCAAGCCAAGCCTTCTCGAGAAAAAAAACGGCGTTTGACCTCACAAATGTGCTTCTGGAAGAATGGAAAAATTCCCATAGACCAGTGATGGCGAACCTTGGCACCCCAGATGTTTTGGAACTACATTTCCCATAATTCTCACCTACTCAGCAGAGTGCATGAGCATCATGGGAAATGTAGTTCCAAAACATCTGGAGTGCCAAGGTTCGCCATCACTGCCATAGACACACTCCTAAACCTTGTGGACAGCCTTCCCAGAAGAGTTGAAGCTGTTAAAGCTGCAAAGGGTGGGCCAACTCCATATTGAACCCTACGGACTAAGACTGGGATGCCATTAAAGTTCATGTGTGTGTAAAGGCAGGCATTCCAATACTCAGGACAATATAGTGTATGCATACCTCACTAGGTTTGAATAACTAATTTGCCCCAATATGTGATTTGTAGAAGTTTATAGAGTCTGATCTCTTCATAGGCAATATTTTAATCAACCAGTGGGCTTCAGCACCATGGTCCTGCCCCTCAGGACTGCTCTTCTGATATGTTTCACCCAATGGGGGGGGGGGGCTTTCCTTTGGGTGTTTAATAGGTAACTGTTCAGTTTTCATCTTAATACCACTCCCTCTTGTATTGGGTATTTTGCTCAAATATTTCTAAAGTTTGTGACCAGTAAGCAACATGTGTAGGAGGGTACGATTTGTAGAGTTACATTTACCACAATTGAGAAAGGCTTTCAGTCTAACTTTATTAAATGTAATTGATATACAATACAGTGTATGAATTACAAAGAACCAGGAAAGTCTGGTTTGGGTCTGAAAGCTCAACTCCTGAAGCCACAAACGTGATGATCCTCTCTTTTGTTTACTTCCTGGGGTCTTTCTGCGGGTGTCCACATCACTGTCTGCATGATATGAACGGCTCCTATTGTTGTAGGCAACACTTCCAGCAGCCAGGACCTTTGTCATATAGGCTCCACAGGCAGGAGAACCCACAGGGGCAGGGAGGAGACCTGTATCCAAGAAGATAATGAACAGGTCCCCAGTGCCGTGGAAATCAGCTTGGCTTATAGAAGAAACTGTGCCTTTGATCCTATACACTGCAGAATGGCTTAGGAAGAGATGTCTGCAATCAGGACTGAGGAGTAGGGCAATTGAGGCACAATACATTATCTAAAAAAAAAATTGTGTGTGAAGTTGGGCTTTAAGGGATGTTTACACAGTGCATAAAACATCATCCTATATTTCATCTGAAGTATGGCTTAGTCCTTTTTTTCATACTCGCATTTTTTTGAGACTTGTACTTGTTTAAGCTAAGAAAAGAAAATAATAAAATAGATATACAATGTGTGGGGGAAACTTTCTGAAAAGAGATTACTACTGGGGATGCTTCATATAGAAGGCCCTTAGTTAGCATCTGAGCATTAAAGTAGAACTCTGGTCAAACTATTAGGTCACATGTGATCTGGGCTGTCAATAACCGTAAGACTCTTTACATATACCCTGGAACATTTTGTAAAAGCCTATAGATTCTGCCAAGAGAACCTTGGAAAGCACTTTATTGATTGGATGCTGTTCTTATTGAAGGGAAATCACTGTTGAATTGTCATTCATGCTGCTTAGATGTTGGCACCCTTGATCACCATCGAATAGCTCCACCTTCCCTTTACTGTCTAACAGGGAGAGGAAGGGATCCAGCTTCTCAGCTGCATTAACCATTAACAAAAGAAAGTGAATTACTTTTTTAAAAACATTTAGCATGCCAGACTGCTTTGCAAATGTATTTATTTATCACTTTGAGAGGAAGCGATTATAGCCTTCTGAAGAAGTTTAAGCAGTCTTGTACCATAGGAGTTTCTTCTACACCCCAGAAGAACTTCACCAGAGTACACAGTGTATGTAGCAAACACTATCCTTCTATCCTTCCTCCATCCCCCCCCCCCTCACTTTACTATTGCCACTCCCCTGCCCCTTTAAATGGCAATTCCAAGCTGTAAAAATGACAGCTGGGGCTTGTTGTGCAAATACAGCAGCCAAATCTAGCCACTGCTGATTTGTGTTTGCAAACACTGTTCAGTAGGATGATTCAGAAATACAAAAAAATGACTGTTACTTTGTATTTACTTTGTTTCATTCATCTGCAGTTATAAGAGGTGAGTTTCACTCTGCATATGATGTCAGGTAAATCAATTTAAGGAGTAAAGTTTAGTTTTTTTTTTAAATAATCTTTGTTCCTTTCTACCCCTTTTTTAGTTAACGTACAACGAAGCGTTCATGTATGACAGTCTAAACCAATACTAAATCAATTCACTATGTGATGCACAAGCCTAAAAACTCCTTCTTTCCCTTACCTGGCCAAGATAAATTTTTCCAGACACTGTGGCTCACAATGGGAGGCTTTCAGCAACAGGCAGTGCTGTCAGTCCAGAAAGCAGTGGGCAGGACCATGTGTGGCCAGCGCTTATTGACACACAACAGGCTTGTAAATCAGCAGTGACCATACTGATAGTCATTCCCTGCAACATTTTTTTTATCCTACTGTAGTGTAAGCTGGCACAACCTACAAGAACGTGGCAACTCTCCTTTGAATTCAGGAGCAGTGCAGCATTGTTTCCACACCATAACAGTAATGTGTATGAGGAAGACTTTACTGGCAGGATCAATGGGTATTTTTGGACTTTGCAGGGGAACTGAAAGAAAACTGTAAATGTAAATATGCTTCAGCACTTTTTTTTTTTTTAATGGGAGGCTATGGTTCTACTTTAACCCTGTTCAGCCACAAATAACTACTTTTCCCGTTAGCTATTATTATTATTAATATAATTACTATTATTATTTTTCTATTTCTATTTTTTTTTTTTAATCCAGTAAAATTTTAATTTTGTTGTTTTTGACTTTTTTGAGGTTTTTTTGTGTCGCATAATTGAAAAAAAAAGCCTTTTTTTAAAAAAGCAGTGTACTTATAAAAAAAATTGACTTAACAAAGTTTTTTTAATTGTAGAAGAGAAATGCTATGTTTCATCTACTATAAAGGATTTGAAGAATTCTCTTCAACCTCACAAACTGCACATTGAGCAACCATCACAGGTCTCCCTCTTCAGGCCTTGCTCGTCCATATCTGTCTCCCAGCTGGGTTGAAACCCTAATAAAAGTCTATGGGCTTGTAATGCACGGGTGTGGCCAGTAGAGTCCCCATGTTACTTTTTTTTTTTCCTTGTTGATCCAGCTGTTGTTTTTCAACTCTCTTAAAACAGGCCAAACTGTGCAGAAGAAATGGCCGTTAGAGCGTTGAGGCGAACCATTTAACACTCACAGGGGTGCTTACAGTTTATAACTTTTATTCATTTAGTTTAAGGGTTTATCCCAAAAGGAAAAAACGGTTTCTGTAACTGCTTAAAACGTGTTAGCTGAAGTTGTACATTCATTTGTTAGTCACTCATGTTAAAGGATAAGTTCACCTTTTTGAACATGTTACATATTCCACCTGATTTTAGGGTTCCCAGTGCTGCAGCCTCCGGACACTCTCCACATCCCCTGGTCCCCGCTGTACTTGCCTCCTGTGATTTTGAGCAGTCAAGGTTTCCCCAAGTCATCCAGTGGTCTGTGGATTTGAAAACCCTGCTGTTTTCTCTTCTCTCCATACAGAGCTGCAATTACAGACCAAATGGAATCTAATTGGTCAGCACCATCACATGAACAACACTGACCAATTAGAAACTTAGACCTTAGTGGTACTGTAAAGTGGTTAAAAACCCTTACGTATACCCAGTAAAATGACTAGCCTCAGGTGATACACAGAGATGAAACAAATCCCCCTACATACGTTGTACCTGTTTTTTTGCAGTCATCTCTCCTCTACATCTGTTCAGTGCTGAATTTATACAGCTTGTCTGAGAGTTCAGAAAAAAAGGGGCAGAGAGCTAAAATTACACACTGCAGAGCTCAGTGAGGTGAGCTCTGATAGCCGATTTTACGGAAGGGTGACACACCCTTCACACAGGAACAGAACTGAGGCTCTCAATCTGCTGGATGTCCCTCCCCATCACCATTTGTTTTTTGTCAGGAAACCCTGTCAGAAGTGATCCATGCTGATAGCAGAGGAACAAAGCATCAGACAGAAATTACACTTAGTACTGTGGATACAGAGGGATATGCTTTGTTCGTATTTCATATCTGATGTTTACAGCTACTTTTAAAGGCGACTTACCTAAACTGTATTCAGTGTTATTATAGACCTATATCTTCAGACCAAATTATATATTGTATACCCAAAATACTTAGTGCCGCTTGTTTATATTTCAGAAGTATAGCGTACTTCCAATTATTGCAACAAAGAAAAGTGATGATGCTAGTTATAAATATTATTTTCACCATTATTTTTTTGAACTGAATCTTTAAGATGCGTGTTTGGGTTATTTTACCAGACATTGCAGGAAACCAACATTTTTTTTCTAATTGCTCATTTTCCTATTTTGAAGGTCCTCAGGTGTTCCAAATTTTTCAACATTACCAAAGGTTTCTCCTCCATCTCTGTCAAATAATTATTACAACTTCAACAGCAGAAAGTAAGAAATGTGTGTATATTAACCAAGTGTTATCCACTGAGTGGGTTTTTTTCGTCTCACATTAACTTTGGACTTTTGCTGGTGTTTTTGTTTCTCGTGCTGGCACTCTTGCAAGTTTTTGTTTTTTTTGTTAAGAAATCCAGATTTACAGTTAACGCTATGAAATAAATCCTTTTGCATTAAGTACCGTATGTATGTGTTTGCAAGCAATTAATTTCACACAAACTGCCAGTAACTTTTGTTGACTGTATTACCTAAGTAGAAAGCTTGAAGAAGGCATGGTGTTGATAAATATTCATGCTGGCACATAGAGCATCCTTACTAATTTGCATGTTATAAGCTTGCAGTATCGTTTTCTACACCAACTAAACAGCAAATGGTTCCTGTCTGTTTCTCTTTGTATATAATTTACCAACAGTTTAAACTTATGTTGCGCATGTATATAACTAGCTATTCAACTTTAAAGCTGACAATTCATTGATTGAATTTCGCCTAGTTGGTGGCACTGTAGACGCCTTCCTGCACAACCTCTCTTGATGGAAGAATCAAAAAAGCCAAACAGAAAATTGTCGGCCCAACAGCGGCTGCATCCAGATCAAATCGCTGTTAGAATAAGGGGTGCACCTAAATTTCGGCCACTGGAAATTATCGACATTTTCGGCCAAAAAAAAAACAGTATCGGCCGAAACAAAAAAAGGCCCGATACCGAAAGGGGGAGGCATCTGCCTGGTTACCGCCCATTGCGGGGGGTATGTGTAGATCACATACCCCCACAATGGATGCAGGAGATGAGAAGATTCAAATTGCACAGAGCGCGTTGCTTGTAAGAGCTGCTCTTTGCATGAAACTGTCACGTATTTTCACTGAATGCAGAGAGAGAGCTGTCAGATATTCACGCTGATGTCGGAGGTGGGCCGGACCAAACAGCTATCAAATGCCAGCCAATGGGATAGGGGCTGGGTGGGTGTTTTATAGCTGTTCGGTCCCGCCCACCTCCGACATCAACTTGAAGATCTGACAGCTTGTCTTTCTCTCTGCATTCAGTGTAATTACATGACAATTTCATGCACAAGAGTGGCTCTTGCAAGCCGCGCGATCTGTGCAATGTAAATCTTCTCATCTCTTCTGCCAGTGCCAATCAGTTCCACCTGTCAGTGCCATCCAGTGCCACCTGCCAGTGCCAATCAGTTCCACCTGTCAGTGCCATCCAGTGCCATCTGTCAGTTCCAACCAGTGCCAATCGGTGCCATCCAGTGCCTCCTGTCAGTGCCATCTGCTGGTGCCACCTATCCGTGCCAATCGGTGCCGCCTGTGAGTGCCCAGGCACAGGTAGGCTGCATATGACAATTGTATATAAAAATATAAATATTTTTCAAAAACTGACATTTTTCGGCTTTTTTGGTACCAAAATTTCCATTCGGTGCACCACTAGGATATTCTGACAGCCACAGGCGCCAGCTGTCAGAATACATTAGCTGGCAGGAAAGATTTTTCCATCTACATTGTATAGCTTGGATGGAGTTCTGTAATCTGTTAGATTTTTTTTGTTTTTCTGCTAAAAATAAATCTGTGTGTATTGCTAGCCTCGAAATCCCCAGGTCACCATGGTGACCAGAAACCGCGTCCTGGCGAGTGGCAGCCGATCCTTCTCTCCCTTCACTATCTTAAAACAGTGTTTCCAATTCAGCAGGGGCCATCCTCTGCTTACCAGCTGTTAGGCTGCCTGGATATTTGTTTCTACTTAGAAAGAAAAAAAGAAAAACAATGTATCTCTTTGGTTCTTTTATCAAAGCAATGAACTCCGATCTGTATGAGGGAAGTTTTAACCACTAAGACTAAACCTTTCTGACATTTGTGGCTTACAAGTAAAAATCCAGTATTTTCTTCTAGAAAATGACTTAGAACCCTAAACATTATATATTTTTTAGCAGAGACACTAGAGAATAAAATGGCAATTGTTGCAATATTTTATGTTACACGGTATTTGCGCAGCGGTCTTTCAAACGCAATTTTTTGGGAAAAAATACACTTTCGTTTTTTTTATTCATTAAACCGTAAAGTTAGCACTTTTTTTTTTTTGTATAATGTGAAAGATGATGTAACGCCGCGAGAATCGTGATCTTTATTCTAAGCAACAAAATTGTGATAAAGCCTGTGTACCATCAACAATTACCACACTTTATGTGCAGCTGGGCTCCAGTATTTCATGGAGACTGGAAACCCACCAGAGCAATGAAGAGTCACCGTGGGGGACACACATGTAGGCAGAAAGTGTCCACAAAGAGGCAACAGAAGAACAGCACTGGGATACTTCTTTCACCATTTTTGGTAGTTTATTTAAAGTGTCACTAAGGCTTTGTTTAGATGTGCAGTTGGGTGGTAAAAATGTGCAGTAGAGATATGTTTTTGCCACCCACCAATGGCCTCCCTTAAGCTCCATTAGGCAGCAGATGAGGGCATTTTACAGGCAGCCAACTGATTCCTTGGCGCCTCACAGCCGACTGCCCACTGTGCAAGTCACGCTGCGCCCTGTGATTGGTACCGCAGTCTCCTGGTACCTGTGAGGTGACCCAAGAGGCTGTGGGGGGAAGGAAGAGGGCTGAATTTCCCCTCAGATTGCCATGTCAATATGACCGGAAGTTGGTGTGGGTACCTATCCATATCAGGTAGCCACTCCCCCTCCCAAAAAAAAACAAAAGAACATCCCAAATATTGGAGCGGAGGAGGAGGAGATAAAGAGGAACTTCTCCTTTTGAGGGAAGTTCCACTTTAAAGTGTAACACTGCCTAGGGCTATTCAAAAATCCTCTTGTGGAGTTCCAGCTGTTTGTTTGGAAGTTCTCAGATCACTCCTGGAAAGGCTGTCTGAACTCTAGTTTTCAGCCAGTCTTTTGCCATCACCTGCTGAATTAAATTCTACATACAGTGCTCAGCAGATTTGTCAGAAAACCTTTACTTTCCTTTCAGAATCAACATTTTCTGTGGGACACTATATTACAAAGCGGTTGTATTCCCAAAAAAATGATTTTTACCTACAGGTAAGCCTATAATAAGGCTTACCTGTAAGTAAAATGAATATCTCCTAAACCTGTATGGTTTAGGAGATATTCCCCCTCCAAGCAGGCGCTGATGTCACGCAGCATGCGCCATGTTGTCCCGGCGCCATGCTGGAACGTCTGCCGAAAAGACGGGCCGGAGCCGCGAACCCCGAAGGATCCACCAACAGAAGATGGCAGCTCCCTCTTTGGGAACCAGGCAGCCCTGTCGGAGCTTCGTTCTGAGGTAAGTATTTTATAATGAGCTAGTATGCATACTAGCTCATTATGACTTTGCCTTGCAGGTGTTTTTTTGTTTGTTTTTTTTTAACCACTTCAGCCCCGGAAGGATTTCCCCCTTTAGGACCAGAGCACTTTTTGCGATTCGGCACTGCGTCGCTTTAACTGACAATTGCGTCGGCGTGCGATGTTGTACCCAAACAAAATTTGTGTCCTTTTTTTTCCCCACAAATAGAGCTTTATTTTGGTGGTATTTGATCACCTCTGCGCCATTTCTGATCGCCGCTATAAACAAAAAAAGAGCGACAATTTTTCAAAAAAAAAAAAGAACGGTGTTTCTTACTTTTTGCTAAAATACAAATATTAAAAACATTTTTTTTCATCGGTTTTGGCCAATTTATATTCTTCCTCATATTTTTGGTAAAAAAAAAATTGCAATCGGCGTTTATTGATTGGTTTGCGCAAAAGTTGCCGCGTTTACGGATGATGAGAATTAATTTCTGGGGTTTTTATTATTTTTTATTAGTAATGGCGGCGATCTGTGATTTTTAGCGGTACTGCGATATTGCAGCGGACATGTCGGACCATTTTGACACTTTTTTGGGACCAGTGGCATTTATACAGCGATCGGTGCTATAAAAATGCACTGATCACTGTATAAATGCCATTGGCAGAGAAGGGGTTAACCTGCAGGGGGAGATCTAGGGGTTAAATGTGTTCCCTGGGTGTGTTCTAACTGTGGGGGGGGGCTGGGCTACCTTGGGCATAAAAGATCTAACTGATCCCAGTGACAG
>BLSH010538414.1:211988-224358 GCA_018402905.1 Glandirana rugosa
GGCGACGTTATAGTGTCATGGCGATTTTTAGTGTCTAGCGGCGGTAATGATTATTTTTTATTTTTTTTTATTTTTGGGGTCTTTAATTAAGAGTAGTAGGCATTTGCACCGTTGAAAACGTGTTTGGTTTGCGGCTAACGTTAAAAAAAAATGGTTTTTATACTCCTTCTTATATTTAGCAGGTTTTGACTACTTTTTTTTTTTTAAATTATAAACATAAAATCGTTTTTCATTCTTTTTGACAAAAGCAAAAAAAAAAAAACGTTTTAACAACGAGAAAAAAAAAACAAATATCGTCGCTAGTCTTTACTGCGTCTCCACTAGTTTATGGTGGTTTTATTTCGGGATAAACCCCCTTTTTTTCCTGTGTTTAATTTCCCCCAAATAGGGCTTTATTTTGGTGGTATTTGATCACCTCTGCGTCATTTCTGATCGCTGCTATAAACAAAAAAAAAAGAGCAACAATTTTGCAAAAAAAAAAAAACGAAAACAGTTTTTCTTACTTTTTGCTAAAATACAAATATTAAATTTTTTTTTTTTCATCAGTTTTGGACGATTTATATTCTTCCTCATATTTTTGGTAAAAAAAAATTGCAATCGGCGTTTGGTTTGTGCAAAAGTTGCCACGTTTACGGATGATGAGAATTAATTTCTGGGGTTTTTATTTTTTTTTATTTTTTATTAGTAATGGCGGCGATCTGTGATTTTTAGCGGTACTGTGATATTGCAGCGGACATGTCGGACCATTTTGACACTTTTTTGAGACCAGTGGCATTTATACAGCGATCAGTGCTATAAAAATGCACTGATTACTGTATAAATGCCATTGGCAGAGAAGGGGTTAACCTGAAGGGGGAGATCTAGGGGTTAAATGTGTTCCCTGGGTGTGTTCTAACTGTGGGGGGGCTGGGCTACCTTGGGCATAAAAGATCTAACTGATCCCAGTGACAGGGATCAGTAGATCTCCTATGACGCACTGACAGAGCGGGGAACCGCTGTGTTTACATCAGCGGTTCCCCGCTCTTTGGCTCTGGCCGATATTGGGTCCACCCGAGCCGCGGGCACACTCCTCTGGAGTACTCTGCAAATCGCCATTTATTTACGTCGATTTGCGGGACGCATCCACACTGCCGCTGTAAATATACGGTGGGCAGTGTGGAAGTGGTTAAGGGGAATACAACCGCTTTAAGAGCAAAGCTAAATTTTAGACAACAAAATCCTAATTAACAAGCATTCAACTACAGGTGAGTCTAATTATTCATTACGCAGGTGTCCAGCAGACAGTTTGTTGACCATAAAAGGGCGTTGCTTAACAAAGAAAAACCCTTCCCATTTCATGCTGTCAGCAATGGCACCACATGGAAGAGAAATGTCACAAGGCCTGAGAAAGAAAATAATTTCACATCTCGCGCCTGTGCGGTGCAGTTTTGGTAAGCTTGACATGGCAAGGCTCCAGTAACAATTAACATTGGCTTCTATGGGAAAGTG
Organism: Glandirana rugosa; assembly: GCA_018402905.1. NCBI lineage: Eukaryota > Metazoa > Chordata > Amphibia > Anura > Ranidae > Glandirana > Glandirana rugosa. Next base: position 213,477 of record BLSH010538414.1, read on the forward strand.
CCATGTCAAGCTGACCAAGACTTCCTATGAATGCCGATGTTAAATGTTACTGGAGCCGTGCATGTCAAGCTGACAAATTTTCCATAGATGCCAATGTTAAATGTTACGGGAGCAGTGCCATGTCAAGCTGACCAAGATCTCTCAGGAGCCATTGCAAAACTGTAAATGACATACGGCACCGCCACCCCTAAAGGAGGGAATGAAATTGGATATAGGCATATATCAGGTAAGTGAACAGAAAAAAATAATAAATTGCCAATTCAGTTTAACCACTCCAGGTCCGCGCTATTGCCGAAATACGGCTCCAGCGCGGACCTGAAATGCCGGGAGGACGTCCATGGACGTCCTCCACTGCACATGCTCCCGCGCGCCCCCCTGGCGGCAGCGGCAAGCGTGCCCGTGGGTCGGGCGGACTCAATGTCCGCCCGAGACCCGCGATCACTTTCAGGAGCCTCAGAACGGGGAACCGCCGTTGTAAACACGGCGGTTCCCCGTTCTTTGACAGGGGACATAACAGATCTACTGATCCCTTTCACTGGGATCAGTTAGATCTGTTATGTCCCGGCCAGCCCTGCCCCCCCACAGTTAGAACACACCCAGGGAACATATTTAACCCCTTCACTGCCCCCTGCTGGTTAACCCCTTCACTGCCAATGACATTTACACAGTAATCAGTGGACATTTAAATTTCTGATCGCTGTATAAATGTCATTGGTCCCAAAAATGTGTCAAAAATGTCCGACATTTCCGCCCCAATATCGCAGTCCCGATAAAAATCGCAGATCGCCGCCATTACTAGTAAAAAAAAAAAAAAATAATAAAAACGCCATAAATCAATTCCCAGTTTGTAGACGCGATAACTTTTGCGCAAACCAATCAATATACGCCAATTGCGATTTTTTTTTTTTACCAAAAATATGTAGAAGAATATATATCGGTCAAAACCGATGAATAATTTTTTAATGGATTTGTACTTTAGCAAAAAGTAAAAAATATTGTTCTTTTTTGCAAAATTGTCGCTCATTTTTTGTTTATAGCGGCGATCAGAAATGACGCAGAGGGGATCAAAAACCACCAAAAGAAAGCTCTATTTGTGGGGAAAAAAGGACGCAAATTTTATTTGGGTACAACGTCGCACGACCGCGCAATTGTCATTCAAAATGCGACAGCGCTGAAAGCCAAAAATTGGTCTGGGCAGGAGGGGGGTTTAAGTGCCCAGTAAGGAATGGGTTAAGGATGCAGATTAGTGCTGCATGGTGAGGAGGGCAAAATGTGGGTGGAACTCCGCTTTAGCATCTTGGTTTTCAAAAGGAGTGTGCTCGTTTATGTTGAGTACTGTGTATATATATATATATATATATATATATGCAGAAATATTCCTAGAGGGCTTAGTGAGTGAATTTTTTTTTTCTGCATTTTATTTTTTTTACTAATAGTTTATTATCTGTATTGGGTTGGAAAAATATATTTAGAAGTTAGAGGAGAAAAAGTGCCTAAAGATAAATATGCATTATTGTTCGTAGTAGTTGTAAAGTAAAGCAAAAATCTTTAAACAAGGGCATTTTTTTTTTAATTTATTTATCTTAATGCATTCTCTCCATTAAGGTAAAAAAGAACTTTCTATTTTTAATTGAACACCTTTAATTTTTAATACCAAAAATAGAAAGTAATGCTACATTATATTAAACAGCTTAACCCCCAAAAAAAAAAAAAGTCAAGAACTTGCCCATAGCAACCGATTCGGTATCTGATTAGTCAGTATGGTCAAGTTTTCAACTTTTACAGAGCACTTTCTCGTCTCACATTTTTAACCACTTGAGGACCTGAAGGATTTCCCACCTTAGGACCAGAGCACTTTTTGTGATTCGGCACTGCGTCACTTTAACTGACAATTGCGCTGTTGTGCGACGCTGTACCCAAAAGAAATTTGCGTCCTTTTTTCCCCCACAAATAGAGCTTTCATTTGGTGGTATTTGAGCACCTCTGCGTCATTCTGATCACCTCTATAACCAAATAAAGAGCGACAGTTTTGCAAAAAAAGTATTTCTTTTTGCTAAAATACATACAATTATAAAAAACAAAATTATTCATCGGTTTTGCCGATTTATATTCTTCCTCATATTTTTGGTAAAAAAAAAATCGCAATTGCCATTTATTGATTAGTTTGCGCAAAAGTTGCTGCGTTTACAAACCATGAGCATTCATTTCAGGCGTTTTTTCACAATTTTTTTTTTTTTTTTTTTACTAGTAATGGCAGCGATCTGCGTTTTTTATCGAGACTGCGAAATTGCAGCAGACAATGACATTTATACAGCAGTCAAAAATATAAATATCCACTGATTACTGTATAAATGTCATTGGCAGAGAAGGGATTAACCTGCAAGGGGCAGTGTTCCCTGGGTGTGATCTAACTGTATGGGGGCTGGGCTAGCAGGGGCTCCAGAGATCTAACTGATCCAGAGTACAGGGATCAATAGATCTCTGACATGCTGCCTGTCAGAATGGGGAACTGCGGGAAGCGTCCTTGCCGTCGTGCATGTGTTTGACGACTATAAGCTGCGATTCGCGGGACAGAGCCACGCTGTCGCCGCTTATAGTGGTACGGCGGTCGGCAAGTGGTTAAAATGGTCTACTATACACTAAACAGGTAAGAGCTGATTGGTGTGAAATAGGTTCATTAGGAAGTTAATATGGGTAATGTGACAGATGCTGTAAATCAAAAACACTTTCTAATAAAGAGGATACCCCCCCCAGAAGGGGTAGCGGGACTTTAAATGAGGCAGAGACCGTAGGTTCTCATACCTCCATCCCTAATTTAGTGGGAATTAAGAAACAGGGGTGGGACTTTAAATGAGGCACGCAACAAAATATATATCATGCATAGTCCATATTTTTATTCTTTATAAATTTCATAATATACAAAATATACAATATACAATATGCCTATATTTGTATATTTTGTATATTATGAAATTTATAAAGGTTTTTATTTTTTTTTAAATAGTAAACATGTTATACTTCTTTCCTCCTCTTCTGTGATCCCCTACCGGGGCTCCTGGCTCCTCCCCAGCGATCCCGAGCCGGGCTGCTTGCGTCTATTCAGACACAGCCCAGCTCGGCTCCACATCTGCTTTCTGCTGACAGGTTTTGATTGTCAGCAACAGGAGCCATTGGCTCCTGCTGCTCTCAACCAAGCCTCTGAGAGCCAGGAGAGGGAAGAAGAGCTGCTGCAGACGTGCACAGCCTGGGATCCTGATCGGGTTCAGGAGAGTGTTTTTTGGGGGTTTTGGGGCTGTGCTACCATTAAAAGAATGCAGAGCATGCATTCAGGTAAAATAACCTTTTACCTTTACAACCACTTTAATTTGTGGTCATAGTTTGGGGCTGTAAGGAAAATAAGGGTTTATTTAAAGCAAATTTGTCATCCGAAAACTATGGTGGCTACCATTACAGCCTTTCTGAAAATGCTAGTTGCTTGGCTTCAATATTTTGCATCACAGACCTGGATAGATTTAGAAAGCATTGAAGCCAAGACTTCAGCATGACAACCAGGAAACCAACATTCTCAAAGGAGAGGTTGTTAGTTGCAGCCCCTATACCTTTTCTCACAACAGAATCACTTTAAAAATAGCAGATCTGTTCATGTACGACTACTGTAACAACAACAAAACAATTTGTTCTATTTTATTCAGTGCTATCTGCTCCTTACTGCACAAGGTAACCTCAATATCTTTTTTTGGACAGATGTTCCTGGCATATGTTATCAAACATCAAGAATGGTAGAAATGTTAGTGACTTTGGAGTAAGCTTATTATTTACTAGCACATTCTTTGCATCAGACAAATGTAATATCTTCTCTGAAAGCAAGAATCCATTTCAATCATGATGTATCTCAATATTTTGCAATTTTAAAATATTATGAAAAAAATAATACAGAAAAAGTAGTGCTCAGCCCGAGTTACTGGGCAAATTTGAGTTTTTCTAATTTCTCTGTATTAAATGATATCCATTACCATACTTGAGTAACGAAAACGTATACAATATGGAATCCAAATCAAGAACACGGGGACATGACCTCAAATTAATTGGAAGAAAGTTCAAAACTGATCTTAGAAAGAATTATTTTACTGAGAGGGTAGTTGATGCTTGAAATAAACTACCAGCAGAGGTAGTGAGACAGTCAACAGTAAATGGCTTCAAACATGCTTGGGACAAACATAGATCTATACTCAGACCGAAAAGTTAACGGAACAAAAAAAAATGGGCAGACTCGATGGACTACTCAGTCTTTTTCTGCCGCCACTTTTCTATGTTTTAAAAGTAGACATGTTTGACACATATGTAGGTGAATTCTCTGCTTAACGGGGATGATGCATATAAAGGTACTTTTGAGAGGTTTGCCGTGGTAGATTAAAAAAAAAACAATAAAGGAAAAAAATACGGAAAATATGCTGGTATTATATCACATCTAAAGCATCCAAAATTGTGCGCACTTTGATCTTACCCCTGAGGCTATGAGCATATCTTATTACTTTGGCATATCAGTCATATGTGTGAAAGAAAGGGGAGGGGCGGGAAGCTCGAGCTTTGTAGATTTTTGATTTTTGTCTGTGCATGTTCTGCAAAATATTAATTCAGTCAACATGTTTGAACTCTTTTTTCAGAATGTAGAAATGAATCTTCGGATATAGGTACTAGGAGTTAACCCACAGTTTAGGCCTATGTCGTTACTAAGGGCACTTCTGGACAAAGGGGTTTGTGGGCAGTGTCTAGCCCAGGATCTGTGTGGAGGGACCAACATTAAATCTGAACTCCAGGCAAATGGCTAAATACAGTATACAATTGAAATACATGCAAGGGGGGTTGTTTTACCTGCTCGGGGATTTGTATTTATGTCCACCCAAGTCTGAGATTTACACAGCTCTGTCACACAGCACAACCCTGTCTGACTTAGACTGGAAACCTGTGTAGTTGAGCTGGTTCACACCAGATGCGGTGGGACTACGTTGGGTGGGTATTTCAGTGCAGTGACTGCAGTCCCACCACATGGACAAAGCAAATTGCCTTGTCTCCTATGGTTCGCACCACAGTATTGCGGTGGTGTGCGGCCATGATGCGCTGAAAATAGTAATGCATGCAGTACTTTTTTTTCAGCGCAGCTGAATGCGAGGTAATCCACTGCCTTGCACTGTGCAGCTGGCAATTGGGCTTTATGAGATGTCGGTGTGACATGTAAATAAATCAATAAACTTTGTTTAACCAGTTCCCGACTGGCTCGCATACATTTACTGCTGCAAAGTGGCAGCATCCCGCGAATTGTCTATAAACGCCGCACTCTGCAGGAGTGTGGCCGCGGCTCGGGCGGACTCTATCTCCGCCGGTGAGCCGCGATTGCTTAGCAGAGAGGTAGATGTAAACACTGCGGTTCCCTGCTCTGTCACTGGGCATTTAAAAGATCTACTGATCCCTGTCACTGGGATCAGTTAGATCACTTATGCCCCTGGCAGCCCAGCCCCCTCAAAGTTAGAACACGCCTAGGGAACACAGTTAACCCCTATATGTCCCCCTGCATTTTAACCCCTTCACTGCCAATGACATTTACACAGTTATCAGTGGATATTTACATTTCTGATCGCTGTATAAATGTCATTGGTCCCAAAAAAGTGTCAAATATGTCCAACATGTCCACCCCAAGATCGCAGTCCCAATAAAATCGCAGATCGCCACCATTACTAGTAAAAAAAAAAAAAATTTTAAGACACACCAGAAATGAATTCTCATGGTTTTGTAAACGCAACAACTTTTATGCAAACCAATCAATAAACGCTGATTGCGTATTTTTTTTCCCCCCAAAAATATGAGGAAGAATATAAATCGGCCAAAACCGATGAATGAATTCGTTTTTTTATTTATTTATTTTTTTTGATACCGTATATACTCGAGTATAAGCCGAGTTTTTCAGCACATTTTTTTGGGCTGAAAAAGGCCCCCCTTGGCTTATACTGGAGTCAGTGTCTGTGGGTGGTCTGAGGAGATGAGTAAATTCACATTGCACAGAGTGCGCTGCTTCTAAGAGCCCCGCTCTGTGCATGAAACTGTGAGCTAATGACATTGGAATGCAGAGAGAGGTGTCAGATTTTCAACTTGATGTCGGGGAGGTGGGCGGGACATGTGGGTGTTAGCTGTTCAGTCCCGCCCACCTCCCCGTTCTCAGTGAAGATCTGCAGCGCTCTCTCTGCATTCCAATGTAATTAGTTCACAGTTTCATGCAAAGAGCTGCTCTTAGAAGCAACGCGCTCTCTACATTGGGAATCTACCTTACTCATCTCTTCTGTGTTCTGGCTACAATCCCTATGTTCTAGTTACAATCCCTGTGTTTTGGCTACAATCCCTGTGTTTTGGCTACAGTCCCTGTGTCCTGGCTACACTCCCTGTGTCCTGGCTACAATCCCTGTGTCCTGGCTACAATCCCTGTGTCCTGGCTACAATCCCTGTGTGCTGGCTACAATCCCTGTGTGCTGGCTACAATCCCTGTGTGCTGGCTACAATCCCTGTCTGCTGGCTACAATCCCTGTGCCCTGGCTACAATCCCTGTGCCCTGGCTACAATCCCTGTGCCCTGGCTACAATCCCTGTGTAATGGCTAGAGTCCCTGTGTTCTGGCTACAATCCCTGTATAATGGCTGAGTCCATGTGTTCTGGCTACAATCCTTGTGTTCTGGCTCCCTGTCCCTGTGTTCTGGCTGCTGCATTTCCCACTTTAGGCTTATACTCGGCTCAATAACTTTTCCCAATTTTTTTGTGGTAAAATTAGGTGCCTCTGCTTATATTCGGGTCTGTTTATACTCGAGTATATACGATATGTATTTTAGCAAAAAGTAAGAAATATTGTTTTTTTTTTTTCTTGCAAAATTGTCGCTCTTTTTTTGTTTATAGCAGTGATCAGAAATGATGCAGAGGAGATCAAATGCCACCAAAAGAAAGCTCTATTTGTGGGAAAAAAAGGACGCAAATTTAATTTGGGTACAACGTCGCACAACCACGCAATTGTCATTTAAAATGACGCAGTGCCGTATCGCAAAAAGTGCTGTGGTCCGAACGTGGGAAATCCTTCCGGGGCTGAAGTGGTTAAAAAAAAAAAAAAGGTGACAAGTATGATTCGCCAAGCTTAACACTTCAGCACTGCACTGAGCTTAGTCGGATCGCATCAGCCACTGCTCTGCAGGTTGTTCTTCCCTGCTCCTGCTCCGACTGGACATTGAAGGAGATGCAGCAATTACTTTATTTTATGCTTATTTTTTTGCCATGGACCGAAGCATTGTGGTATGGGTACAGCCTTGAGCAACTGCATTTCTATGTTTAGGTGCGTGATTTGGGGCAGTAAAACCACAACTTTTACCACTCCCTGGCCGCCCTGTGAATAAGCCCTAAATTAGGTTTTCCTGGTAACCTTTTTAATACCTTTTTTTTTTCGGAATCTTTAATATATATATCTGTGTTACGTTCATGCTTTAAAGGGCTTTTTGGCAAATACTATGCAAATATATAAATGTTTCCAGAGTTCATCCTAAATGAGCACATTTATGGATTGTTCAGTGGCCTTACTTGCTTTTAGTCTGAGAACATAGGATCACAGTGTCCTTACGAAAATGCTGGAAATAGATTTTTCCTTTTATCAAAATGTAGTTTGTTTTAATTAGCTGTAAGTGAAGGACCAAGTTTGAATTATAAAGCTAGCCATACACTGATAGGGGTTTTTTTCCTTATTCAGCCTGTATACTATACAGTGAGGATGGATGAATTTTCCAGTGCGTAGACAGCATTTGGTCAGCGGGTGCATCTAATTAAATTCAACCAGTTTTCACAGTACAGTTTTCAGCTCCTTCAATTTTTCCATCAAGGAAATGTCGGTTGGAAGCTGGCCGACAGGGCCACTGACTGAAAGTCATACAGTGTATGGCCAGCTTAATCTTGCACAACTAGACAGCTCAGACATCACACATTCTTTGTTTCTACAATCGCTTATATTGGTGTTTTTCATGGGACGCTGCTCAAATCAATCTGGTGCTAACAAGATGTGTCAAGAAAAGGAAGGCGGTGGCACTACTGACTAAAATTCCATTTATTGAAGCACTAAAAGTAAAAATACACAAGTCCTCAGTGGCTATAGCAGATGCTTTTCACAGACCTGTGCTTAGTCCTTGCTAAAGGATGTGTGACCAAACAGTGGGAGGGGCGAAATGCGTCAGTGTATGTGGCTGGAGCGGCACATGTTGAGGCCACACATCTTAGCATCGGGTCGGTTTGAGTGGCGTCTCATCATCTTCTGAGTATCGGCAGGGACATATTCAAGTCTCAGCTTAGAGCGACGCTTCAAGTTTCTTCATGATCACTGCTTGTATTGGTCATTATTTTTTTATCCCTTTTTAAATATTTTTTTTTTTTTTGTGTAAATTAGTGAAGCACAATAAGTCAATAAAGCAACCACTGTTTTCAAAGTTCTACCTATCAAATCCTTAGAGGCAGCATCAAAGATGGATTTGGAGGCTGTTGACATGGTCCCTTATTTGGGAGTGCATATTTCTGATAATCCCACCTGGGGCATCAATATAGCCAGCAGAGTGAAAGAGCTTTTGAGGAGACTGACGTGTGCTATCCTTTGTCCTCATTTCATTTTATAGGTGTATAGTGAAGAGCGTCCCCACTTTGTGCATTCCTGTTTGATACAGCAATTGCTCTGCTGCAGTTAAATAGCACTGCAATAGGTGGTATAGACTGGCTATGGGATTATTGGCAGCAATATGCCCACCATTAATATTATTTACAATAGCTGATCTAGAAATCTGACTTAATATTATGAAGGACTCTTCTCATCATGTGTATAGACAGTTTGTCCCTTTCCCTTCAGGTTGAAGGTTTTGCAGCATCCAAGCTAGAACCACTAGGCTGAGGAACAACTTTTTCCTGATGCTTTGAATTAATGCTGCTATTTATTAGTGCTTCTTTTCTGGGCATTGCTTCAATTCAAGGTTGATAATACAGCACTTTATGATTGTTAATATTTTCAATATATGTTTATGCATTTATATTTATGTATTTTTTTCTCTTTGCCTTGATTTTATTGTTAACCTGGACTTAAGTACCTGATTTTATTTTTTTCATGCATAACATGTTTTTGGAATGACAATAAAAAATATCCTGCTTTTCGGTGCAATGGCGACCAATCAGAAATCAACTTTTAGCTATCATGCCTTTCTTAACTGCTCAAAACGAAATTATGCATGTTTACCTTAAAGCGGAACTTCACCCAAAAGGGAAAGTTCCGCTACTTTGCATCCTTCCCTTAAACCAACCCCCCCACACTGCCACATTTGGCACTTTTTGGGGGGGGAGTGGATACCCGGTTTAGACAGGTACCCACATCCACTTCTGGCTCAGATCATAGCAGCGATCTGAGATGGAAGGTCGGCCCCTCTCCTTCCCCCGCAGTCTTTTGGGTCACATCACAGGTCCCAGAAGACTATGGGGACCATTTGCAGCATGGCTCGCACATGTACAGTATGAAACCAGCCGAGAAGGGGCAAGGCTTCACTTCCTGTTTTCCTTACTAGAGATGCAGGCGCCTGCACCCATAGTCTATTGAAGATTCAGCTCGGGTGAGGACAACGTTGAATCCATGGATAGGTAAGTGTCCTTTCATTAAAAGTCAGCAGTTACCGTATTTGTAGCTTCTGACTTTTCTTTTTTTCTGGGGGAACCTGGAGCTCCTCTTCCTGAGGGTTTTTTTTTTTTTTTCCCTCTGTGCTATAGGACATAAATATTATATTATGGATTAGTCCCTCAAGGTTTTACCTTGTTAGGGTCTCCTGGCTTGTATATGTGGTTTGTTAAGGCTCGTTAAGAATAACTGTTTTTGTTGCCACTATGTTGTTTTTTCTTCCAGTGTGAAAAATTCAAACTATTGTCTGCCTTCATATGCTGCTTACAAAAACTATGATTACTCAGAGCCAGGAAGACACAATGAGCAACCGGGACTATGTGGCTTAAGTAACCTGGGAAACACTTGTTTTATGAATTCTGCCATTCAGGTAAAAACAAGGGGACTCTACCTCTGCGAGGTTCTTGTATATCCATGTGCATGCAGTTACATTCTATTGCTATACCAGTTTCACATTGCTTCATTATAATGAAGGTTTGAATTTCTCATAACAATTGATAGCAATTGTGAGCTGTTTTCATGAACATAGTGAGGTTTTCAACAATTTTTTAAATTGTGGTTTTGCCATTGTATCATTTTTTTCAGTGTTTGAGCAATACACCGCCACTAACTGAATACTTCCTTAATGATAAGTATCAAGATGAACTAAACCTGGATAACCCTTTAGGAATGAGAGGAGAAATAGCCAAATCTTATGCAGAGCTCATCAAACAAATGTGGTCAGGGAAATACAGCTATGTAACTCCAAGAGCATTTAAGGTTAGTTTTCCAGAAATGCTTATTTATAGTGAACGGCCTCCTATTTTGTAAACCTTTATTTGATTTTATCTTTGTGAATAGTTATGCAATGCATTATATAGGGTGCTTGAAATCTGGAGATATTTGGATAAGAGTGTTGCAGAATTTGAAAAAAATGTTAAAGGCTGAGCATAATGGGCTCACTGAGTATAAGGAGAGGTGAGACATCTGCAAATGCTGGAACTTTTCAAGAATGACTGCACTTTAACTTATACATAGGTCAGTGTTTTTTCGTTCAACCAGTGTGTTCAACGAACAAAACTGACCCAATTTCCCCATCCATTGGGTCAATGTGGATTTGAGAATTCTCACTGCTGAGTCATTGTATTCTGACAGCAGGGAAGCTGTCACAATTGGAAAATTCCCC
>BLSH010538414.1:233544-245425 GCA_018402905.1 Glandirana rugosa
CCATTTAACCACTTCAATACTATGCACTTAGAACCCTTTACTACCAGACCAATTTTCAGTTTTCAGTGCTGTTGTGCTTTGAATGACAATTGCGCAGTCGTGCGACGTTGTACCCAAACAAAGTTTTTATCATTTTGTTCCCACAAATAGAGCTTTCTTTTGGTGGTATTTGATCACCCCTGCGGTTTTTATTTTTTGCGCTACAAATAAAAAAAGACCGAAAATTTTGAAAAAAAAAAGAAAATTCTCTATTTTTTGTCACAAAACTTTGTAAATAAGTACATTTTCTCCATCACTGGTGGGCACTGATGAGGCTACACTGACGGGCACTGATATGGCAGTACTGATTGGCACTGATGAGGTGGCACTGATGAGGTGGCACTGATGAGGTGGCACTGATGATGAGGCACTTATATGCAGCGATGATGAGCACTGTTAGGCGGCACTGATAAGCAGCACTGACGGGTACTGAGAGGTGGCACTGATATACAGCACTGATGGGCACTGATATACAGCACTGACGGACACTGCTAAGTGGCACTAATGGGCACTAATAGACTGTACTGATTGGCACTCATAGGGGGCACTGATAGGTGGCACTGATAGGTGGGCACTGGTAGGTGGCAATGGTGGGCACTGATGTGTGGCACTGGTATGCATTGATAGGGGCACTGGTGGGCACTGATAGGGGCACTGGTGGGCATATACGTTAATAGGGGCTCATTCCCTGGTGGTCTAGGGTGGCATCTGAAGGTGGCACTGAGTGAAGGTGGCACTGAGCAGTATGTCACTTACCTGGTGGTCTAGGGGGGTCTCCCTGGTGGTCCAGATTGGCTCCCTGGTGGTCCCTGGTCGGCTCCCTGGTGGTCCTGGGTGTTCGCATCCATGGTGGTCCCTGGGCAGGCTCCCTGGTGGTCTAGGGTGGCAATCCGAGGGAGGGCTGTGCTGATAAATCATCAGCACAAACCCTCCCTGTCAGGGATGCAGCCGATCGGCTCTCCCCTCATCAGGTCTGCAGACCTGAGTACAGGAAAGCCGATAAACGGCTTTCCTGTATTACACTGTGACCAGCCGTGATTGGTCGCGGCTGATCACATGGTAAAGTGCTTCGGATCGAAGCACTTTACCGAGATCGGCATTGCGGGGGGTCAGACTGACCTCCCACACCACCGATCGCCGCGATGCGCGCCCCCCGGGCGCGCGGCGGCTTGTTATCCTGAGGACGTCATATGACGTCCAGTCAGGATAACTCAGCCACTTCCCGGCCGTCATTCTGCATATGGCGGTCGGGAAGTGGTTAAACACCCAGTTCTCGCATTACCTCTACTTTTTCACTTACCATATAGGCCTGGTTTTCCGTTTTGGTTTTTAAGCTGACATAGCTCTAGGTCTTTACCATATATACCTAAAAGATTTTCTTGCTCTCCACTTTGTAAAGAATCCCCAATCGGGTGCAAGGAAAATTCTTTTAAAACATTTTTGCTTCTATGTGATTGGGTGATGGAAATTGGCAGAACTTCACCACATTCGCTAAGCTCTGGGGAAAATTAGTGCAACTGCATTTGCAAAGTGCACAGTCTATTTGCCTTTAATAAATCAACTCCAATGAGTTATTGCTAACAGTGCCTAAATAGTATCCATTGCTTATAACTATCAAGTCGTACAAAGACATTTATTTGGACTTGGTATACCTTAGAGATTGAAATATTTGCAGGAGCCTGGGACAGAAAAATCTGATTTGACTTGGTGTGGACATAAATTTTTTTGTATTACATAGTTATTGAGGTTGAAAAAAGACACAAGTCCATCAAGTCCAACCTATGTGTGTGCTTTTATGTAAGTATTACATTGTAAATGTCTCAATGTTGTAGTCCCTTAGGTGCTCATCTAATAGTTTCTTAGAATTATCTATGCTCCCAGCTGAAACCACTGTTTGTGGAAGAGAATTCCACAACCTCACTGCTCTTACCGTAAATAACCCTCTACGCAGTTTGAGTTTAAACCACCTTACTACTATTTTTAGTGAATGGCCACGTGTCTTTGTGTGCTCCTTTGCGCAGAATAGTTTTGTCCCTATTGTGGGGTCAGCAGTACAGTATTTGTACATTGAAATCCTATCCCCTCTAAAGCGCTTCTTCTCCAAAGAGAATAAGTTAATCGCTTGTAATCTTTCCTCATATTGAAGGTCCTCCAATCCCTTAATTAGCTTTGTTGCCCTTCTCTGAACTCTTTCCAGTTCCAGGACATCCTTTCTGAGGACTGGTGCCCAGAACTGGAAGGCATACTCCAGGTGTGGCCTCACCAGAGACTTGTAAAGTGGGAGAATTATTGATTTATCCCTGGAGTTAATCCCTTTCTTGATGCATGCCTATATTTTGTTAGCTTTGCTTGCAGCAGGTTGGCATTGCATTCCATTGCTGAGCCTGTCCTCTACTAGGACCCCTATGTCCTTTTCCATCCTAGATTGCCCCAGAGGCTCTCCCCCTTGTGAGTAGTTTGCGTTCATATTCTTAATACCCATATGCATTATTTTACATATTTTTACGTTAAACCTCAATTGCCACTTATCTGCCCACCCCATTAATTTGTTCAGATCGTCTTGCAAGGTTCCATATCCTGTGGAGAAATAATTGCCCTGCTTAGCTTGATATCATCCGCAAATATTGAAATTGAGCTGTTTATCCCATCCTCCAGATCGTTTATGAATAACTTGAATAGGATTGGTCTCAGGGCAGAACCTTGGGGAACCCCACTTTCCACACCAGACAATTCCGAGTACTCCCCATTTATCCCCCACCTTCTGGACTCGCCCCTGTAACCAGTTTTCAATCCATGTACTCACCCATGCCGACAGACCTTAGTTTGTACATTAAGCTTTTATGGGAAACTGTATCAAACGCTTTTGCAAAATCTAGATACACCACATCTACGGGCCTTCCCTTATCTAGATGGCAGCTCACCTCCACATAGAAGGGTACTAGATTGGTTTGGCAAGAACGATTCTTCATGAAACCATGCTGATTACCGCAAATTATACCGTTCTCATTACAATAATCTTGTATATAATCCCTTATCATTCCCTCCAAGAGCTTGCATATTATTGATGTTAAGCTAACTGGCCTGTAGTTCCCAGGCATATTTCTTGGTCCTTTTTTATATATTGGTGCTACATTGGCTTTTCTCCAATCAGCTGGTATCATACTACAGTAGTCAGTAAACTGTTCTTAAAAATTAGGTACAATGGTCTGGCAATTTCTTAACTGAGTTCCCTGAGGACCCTCGGGTGCAAGCCATCTGGTCCCGGTGACTTACTAACGTTAAGCTTATCAAGTCTATTCCTAATTTTATCCTCAGTTAGCCATGAGGGTGCGACCTGTGACGTGTCGTGAGGACCAACATTGTAGTTTTGGATACTTGAGCCCCCCCCATTTCCTTCATGAATACTGAAGAGAAAAATACGTTTAACACCTTTGCAATCTCTCCATCCTTTGTAACGATATTCCCTTTATCATTCTTTATGGGGCCAATATGATCTGACCTCCCTCTCTTACTATATACTATTTATATACTTAAATACTTATATACTTAAAGAATTTCTTGGGATTCTTTTTACACTCCTCTGCTATGTGTCTTTCATGCTCTATCTTAGCCCTGATTGCACCCTTACATTCCTTATTACATACATTTATAAAGATGGAATGCTGACAGAGCCCCCTCAGCCTTGTATTTTTGAAGGCCTTCTCCTTTGCTTTTATATGTGCTTTTACGTCAGCGTTAAGCCACCCTGGTCTTTTTATTAGCTATTTTAAATGTATTTCCCGTTGGGATACACTGGCTAAAACCTTTGTTTAATATGTTCTTGAATCACTCCCATTTTTCCTTGCATGGGTTTCTACATCCCCTCTTATCTAGTACTCCTCCACACAGATCTCAGATGCAGCGCAGACCTGTTCCTCACTGCCTGGTCCTCTTCCACATCTTGCAGTATTGTCCTCGATTTTTCAGGCAGGCAACTATACCACAGTGCACAAGCTCAACCACAAGTTCTATATTGAGATGAATGGAAGAATCAAAACATTTTTAATGTGACGTTATGATTAGTAATTTAACAAAAAAAATCAAAAGTACTTTTTTTTCTGTCTTGCCAGGTTTGGTTAATTGAGTCAGCGTCTGTCACAGGCTCCTGACAAGCTTTTTGGTTTATGATTCAAAATCCAGGCTATTTTGAAGTAATGATAACAATAGTGTGAATGAGGTAAAATGGATTTACAATAAGGTTGTTATACCCCCTCCCCCCCTTAGAAAATGTACAACTTAGATGAATAAGGTAAATTTGAAATGAATGACAGCAACAGGTCTCAAAAAAGTTGGGACAGGGCCATGTCTACCATGGTGTAGCATCCCTCTTCTTTTAACACACTGTAAATGTCTGAGAACTGAAGAGGCCAGTTTCTGGAGTTTTGGGAGAAGAATGCTGTCCCATTCTTATCTGATATAGAATTCTACCTGCTCAACAGTCCTCGGTTTTCTTTGTCATGTTTTTTGATGCACCAAATATATACAGTATTATTATTTATTACTATTATACAGGATTTATATAGCGCCGACAGTTTGCGCAGCGCTTTACGACATTAGGGCAGACATTACAATACAATTAAATTCAATACAGGAGGAATAAGAGGGCACTGCTCGTTAGAGCATACAATTTAGGAGGGAGGGTCAAGTGATACGAAAGGGTAATAACTGTGGGGGATGAGCTGATGGAGAAAATAAAAAATGTAGTTAGGTGGAGGGCAGGATAGGCTTCTCTGAAGAGAAAAGTTTTCAGGGATCGCCTAAATGTCGATAGATTTGGAGACAGCCTGGCAGATTGGGGTAGGGAATTCCAGAAGATGGGAGAGGCTGGGGAGAAGTCCTGGAGGTGAATATGGGAGGAGGTGATGAGGGAACTAGAGAGCAGAAGGTCTTGGGAGGAACGAAGAGGACAATTGGGTCAGTATTTTGAGACTAGGTTAGTGTTGTAGCTGGGGGCAGAGTTGTGGATGGCTTTGTAACTTATTGTTAGTATTTTGAATTTAATTCGTTTGGGTGAGTGGCAGCCAGTGGAGGGATTGGCAGAGAGGGGTAGCAGACGCTGAGCGGTTTGTAAGATGGATGAGTCTGGCAGCGGCATTCATGATGGACTGAAGGGGGGGATAGTCTGTTTAAAGGTAAGCCAATGAGGAGAGAGTTGCAGTAGTCAAGGCGAGAGATAACCAGGGAGTGAATCAGAAGCTTTGTGGTTTCATTGGTTAGGAAAGGACAAAGTTTAGAGATATTGCAGAGGTTGAGGCGGCAAGCTTTAGAAAATGATTGGATGTGGGGCCAAAAGGAGAGTTCGGAGTCCAGGAGAACACCTAGCACCCTGACATGTGGGGATGGGTGGATGGTTGTGCCATTGCTCTTGACAGAGAAGTCTGGGGAAGAGGCAAATGGGGGTGGAAATATTATGAGCTTGGTTTTGGACAAGTTGAGTTTGAGGAAGTGGTGTGACATCCAGACAGATATGTTTGTTAGTAAGTTAGTAATGCGTGAGGAGACTGATTGAGGGTTAGGGGTGGAGAGGTAGATTTGAGTGTCGTCAGTGTAGAAATGATATTGAAACCCGTGGGAGGCTATCGGCTGACCCAGCGAAGAGGAGGTGTAGATTGAAAATAAGAGCGTTCCAAGAACAGACCCTTGGGGGACCCCGACAGAGAAGGAAATGGAGATGAGGAATTAGAACTGTAAGTGACACTGAAGGTGCTTTGGGATAGGTAGCATGAGGGCCACCGAAGAGCACAGTCACTGAGACTGAGGGAGTAAAGTTTTTTGAGGAGGAGGGGGTGGTCAACTGTATCAAAGGCTGCCAAAAGGTCCAGAAGTAGTACAGAATAATGTCCATTGGTTTTTTGCGGTTAGTAGGTCATTTGTGAGTTTAAGAAGAGCAGTTTCTGTGGCATGTTGAGGGCGAAATCCAGATTGAAGGGGCTCAAGAAGGTTATTCTTAATGAGGTTTTCGCTCGGTTGGCGTTCAAGGAGTTTAGAGGAAAAGGGGAGCAAGGAAATTGGGCGTAGATTTTTAAGATTGGTAGGGTCCAAGGTTGGCTCTTTAAAGTGGTTGTAAAGCCGATCCCACCCCCCAAAAAAAAAAAAACCTGAAAAACAAAAGGCATAATGAGCTAGTATGAGCTAGTATGAAACACTATGAACGAAGCTGTTGCAGCGGTCTCGGCACACCGCTGTGACCGGCGACATCGTTCTTCCGGGTCTGCGGCTCTGTTTAATCACAGCGCGGGCTCCAGCACTGTGATTGGCGGAGCCACGCTGACGTCACTCCCGCGCATGGGAGCCATCATTTACGCCACGAATACAGAAGAAACGGCACCCTGGGCTACCCCGGGTGCCGATTCTTCAGTGCGCATGTTCCCGATGACGTCGGCACATGCAGATACAGGGGATATCCCCCAAACCGTACAGGTTTAGGAGATATTTCCTGGACCTACAGGTAAGCCTTATTGTAGGCTTACCTGTAGTTTAAAGTGACTCATGACTTGACAACCACTTTAAGTATGGGGGTGACCAATGCATGTTTTAGAGCATTGGGGAAGATGCCAGAAGAGAGGGAGAGATTGGAGATGTGAGTTAGTGTGTAGGATAGAGTCGGAGGGTGACTTTAGTATTTGAGGGAATAGGGTCTAGGAGACAGGTGGTTAGGTGGGCATTAGAAAGGAGTTTAGCAATTTCATCTACAGTAGCAGGTTTGAATAAGGGGAGTGTCAGTTGTACCTGTTGATATGGGGTCTCAGCTGGGGGGGATACCTGTAGAATGGAGATTTCATCACAAATTGCATCAATCTTATTTTTGAAGTGATTAGCAATTTCCTGTGCAGTGAGTGAGTGGGTGGAGGTTGTGGGGGACAAAGAGAGTTGAAGGTAGAGAAGAGTTGATGGGGACTGGATGAGAAAGTGTGAGAGTGGTAAAATAGTTCTGCTTGAGTGTGGAGGCAAGAATTGTATTTACAGAGGGCAGATTTGTATTGGTTGAAGTCTTTGAGAGATTTAGTCTTATGCCACAGACACTCAAGAGCACGGCTAAGTTTTTTGAGATTTGTGGTGTCATCTGTTTGCCAGGGTTGTAGGCATCAAGGCCTGATTCTGTGTGTTGTGAGGGGAGCGAGCTCATCCAGGGTGGAAGACAGGGATTTATTATAGATGGACGTGGTTTGGTTGGAGCAGGACAGGGGAGAGATTTTTTCATAGAGGAGGTTCATTAGAGAAACTAATATGGTGGTGGTCAGAGGGAGGAAAAGGATTGTTGTAGAAGTTGCATGGAGCGCATAGGTAGAATACAAGGTCAAGGGTGTTTCCATCAGACTGAGTAGAAGCCTGTACCCATTGCTTCAGGTCAATTGAGGAGGTTAGACTAAGCAGTTTCAAAGTAGCAGGAGTGTTTGTATTAACAGGGATGTTGAAGTTACCTAGAAGGATTGTGGGAATTTCAGAAGAGTGGAAATAGGGTAGCCAGGCAGAAAACTCATCATGGAAAGCTGACAACGGTCCAGGAGGCCAGTAGATCACAGCTTAGGGAGGTTCTAGAGAATAGACGTATACAGTGAGCTTCAAATGATGAGAGGGAAAGAGAGGGAGGAGAGTGAATAACCTGTCAGGTGCTCTGTGGGGATAGGAGGAATCCCACTCCACCTCCCTTGCGTCCATTAGGCCTAGGGGAGCGAGTCCAGAGAAGGCTGCCGTGGGAGAGAGAAGCAGGAGAAGGAGTGTCATTTTCATGGAGCCAGGTTTCGGTGATGGCAAGTAGAGTTTGTCGCAGACAGAGCGGGCATTCCAGAGGGCACAGGAGAAGGGGGGTTGGTTTTGGGAAGAAGGGGAATGGAGGCTAAATTGCATAGATTGCGACTACTGCCAGAGGGTGTGGGGTGATGGGTGTGTTGGGTACAGTTGAATGGGGGCCCAGGGTTTGGGGAAATATCTCCAGATGCTAGGAGAAGGAGAAGAGTAAGAGAGGTGATATGAGAATACGATTTATATGAGTTTTGTTAGCATGTGGGCTTAGAGTTAGAAAGATGTGGTGAGTGCAGCAGTAGGCAGATGGGAGTAGTGATGGTGATGTGTACAGATTGTGGGGTGGGGAAGAGGAGTGAAAAAAAGAGTTTGTGAAAAGGAGAGGTAAAGAGTGCATGTTTCAGAGAGGAAGGTGAGATGATTTGGAAATGAGGATACCTGCAGTCTGGTGCTTTGCAGAGTAGTTTGTTTTTGTTTGCTTTGTGCAAATTGCTGAAGTACAATAGCGGAAGTGCCTACTTATTTAAAGAACCCCACTTTTCTCTTTCGTTCATTGACGGATGCAGCAGCTTTATTCATGACGTGGGGTTATGCCACCTTTCACTAGGAGTGGACTAGGCAGAACACAGTTCAGGTAAAAGCAGACACAGCCCCTCCCAGGGGGCAGTCCTCACTTGGTATAACCCTTCCACCCTGCTAAGCACACTCAGTTTTTTCTGCCTAGTGCAAGGAGTAGGACCTGGCTCCCTGCTGGGACCTGTGGTTCCCCGTTTTTTTTCTTTTTTTCAAGAAATCTGCTGATGAAGACTACAATCAAGTAGCCGGTTGGGTAACAGGCTGGATATCCTAGATCCAGGTAGTCTCCCCAGCGCGGCCAATGGACGCAAGCTGACCTTAGCTCCGCGCTGGATCGGCCGCATCGTCCCGCCAGCGCACTTAGGACCGGGTCCACTGACACGCGTCACGGGTGTCGCGTGGCCGGCAGCTCCCCCTGGAGCAGCGGGGTGGCAGGTCTGTCTCGGGTGGGTTACCCGATACGCCCGTCTGGATGGGTAAGGACGCCCCCACCGGGGTGTGGGGTCAGGCTGGTTCCCCCCTGGGGTGTTGGGCTGGCATCTCTCCCTTCCTCCACCCCCTCCATCCCCCTACCTCATGCTGCTCGCTCATCTACCCCCCGCCCTGGCCTAGGGCCCGCTGTACGGGCTCTGGACACTCCGTTGGCTGCTTTGGTGGCCGCCAGCACCATTTTGTTATGGCCCGGCCGCCATTTTCCTGCAGTCCGGCCGCGGCCGCCATTTTCTTGTAGACCGGCCGAGGCTACAGCCATTTTGTGGGAGTCCGGCTGGCAGTTTGGCCTCTAGTGTTCTCCGGGGGCCATTTTTGGGTGCTCTGCTTGGATCAGAGTGTGTGGGGGGGGGGATGGTCCCGATGTGTTTTGGCGCCTTCTTCCTGTCGGGCACAGGCAGCATGTGGGGGACAGCAGCCGCGGACTCAGCAGCAGCTTCTTGGCAGTGCACTCTCCCGGGGTAAGGAGCAGGTCAGTGGTGAGTCCTCCTGGATGCCCTTGGGACCCTGTGTGGTGGATTTTTGGGGTGGGGGGGCGCCTGGTCCCGGTACTCAGACTTCTGTGGGTGGTGTGTGTCCGGTGGGGGTGGCGCAATGGAGGCTGAAGCAGGTGCTTCCCCGTCGGAAGTCTCCAGTGTGGCTCCAGGCGCGCTAGGATCTATGGTCCCTCTTGACAAGTTGCCTGCAATCCTGGAGGATTTTTTCTCCCGGGTGGAGCTGATCAGTGACCGCAGGGTGGCGAAGAAACTGTCACCCCTCCCCTATCTTCCGGGGAGGAATCGGACCAGGAGGGGAGCTCCGCCGTGACGGGGACCGCCCCTGGAGCCTTCGGATGGTGAGCTCAGGGACTCCTCGGGGCCACCGTTGCTCACCAGAAGGCGCTGATGGGCTCTTTGATTTCAGCGGTCCGTGAGACGCTGAAACTGGAGCCGGTTGAAGTAGCGCAGGAGGCGGTGTACATCTTTGGGTCGCACAGGCAGACCCGGGCCCCTAAGGTGTTCCCTTATTTGCCGTATTTCGATCAGTTTGTTTATAAGGAATGGCAACGGCCTCAGAGCTCTTTCGCCATGCCCAGGCGTTTTTCTGTGCGCTACCCCTTTGAGGATAGCCTGTTACAAAAGTGGGCGTGTCCGACGGTGGACCCACTGGTGTCTCGCCTGAACAAGGCGACTACTATTCCGATGGAGGGCTCTCCGTCTTTCAAGGACCCGCCCGATAGGAGTACCGAGGCATTGACCAAGGCAATATTCGTTTTGGCGGGGTCGGCCATGCGGCCGGCACTGGCCTCAGCGCTGGTGGCGCAGGCACTTACTGAATGGGCGACCATCTGCACCGTGATTTGGGCGGCTTTCAGGTTCCTCCTAAATCAGTGCAGCTGGCCCAGGCCCTTGGGTATCTCTGCGATGCGGCACTGGACATGGCTCCCATGCTGTTGAAGCTGTCCGCCTTTGTAGTGGTTATTAGGCGCTTGCTTTGGCTAAAATGCTGGTCGGGTGACCAGGCATTGAATCATTAAGGATCTCACGGGGGGGAGAGCACTTTTCTCCCAGAGCCCAGAAGGGGTAAAGAGCCCCAACATAAGCCAGGCCCCTCCTTTTCGATTTCAAAAAAGTTTTTTTCATGTGCCCCATGTGGCGGGCAAGGGCTCTCAGCCCACCAAGGCCGCTGCGGGAGGACAAAAACGTCCCTGGCAGCGTAAGCCAGAGAAGTTGGAGGGGAAGCCCTCTTCCGCATGATGGGTTGCCCCTGCCTGTTGCTCGGGTGGGGGTACATCTCTTGGGGTTCGCGGACCGGTGGACCTCCCGCATTTCGAATCTCTGGGTGCACAAGGTGGTTTCGTCCAGGTACAAAATAGCGTTTCGTACCCAGCCCCTGGACAGGTTCCTCGCCTCCAACATGAGGCTCCCCCTGGGGCGACGGCAGGCCCTGATGGACGCTGTGCAAGACCCCCGTTCTTTTTCGGAGGCGCAGGTGCTGGCCTTCCTTCAACAAGGCCTAGACCACAAGCTGGCATTGAGCACTATCAAGGGGCAGGTTTCTGCCCTGGCAATCTTTTTTTCAGCGTCCCTTGGCAGCGCATACCTTGATTGGTACCTTTGTACAAGGGGTTCGTCATGTCGCCTCCCAGGTTCGATCGCCTTTGGCGCCATGGGACCATAACTTGGTCCTCTCAGTGCTTCAGAAGCTGCCCTTCGAAAATATCAGGGACATCTCTTTGCAGCTGCTTTCGCAGAAGATGGATTTCCAGGTGGCTATCACAACCGCCAGGCGGGTGTCTGAGCTGGCGGCTCTGTCTTGTAGGTCTCTGTATATGGTCCTACATAGGGATAAGGCGGTTTTGTGCCTGTCGCCTTCCTTTTTACCGAAGGTGGTCTCTTCTTTTCACATCAATGAGGACATTGTCCTTCCTTCGCTGTGCCCACGCCCGTCTCACCCTAAGGAGGTTGCCTTGCACTTCCTGGATGTGGTCAGGGCTCTGCGGGTGAATTTGGCAGCTACGGCCTCCTTTCGGAGGTCGGATGCGCTCTTTGTCGTGGTGGATCGCCCGTGCAAGGGTTTGGCGGCCTCGTCGGCCACTATTTCCCATTGGATTAGACAGACGGTGACCCTTGCGTATGCTATTCGAGGTCTTGAGCCTCCCTTTCCGGTCACGGGCAGACAGATTAGGTTACCCTTTATCACCGGCTGCTCCGGCGGTTTGGGAACGTGCCCGCTAGGTGGTGCTGTTTCTCGCGTAGGCTGGAGGCTTTCCTCCGGCATCGACGGTTTAAGTGGGCGTCTCGGGACTGGTGTAGGTCCTTCACGTTCCGTTGGAGGAATCCCACTCTGCCCGCACCCGTGTCGCTTCCTTCCTGTTACAGGAGTAACTACACTTTTCTTCTCTGGTGGAAGCCATTTTTCCTTCCGCTGTCCGTGTTTTGGCGGAATAGGGATACATCCTGGTATATGTCTCTGGATGTTCTGTCTCGGCGGTCGAGTCTGTGGGCGGACCGCC
>BLSH010538414.1:250763-262674 GCA_018402905.1 Glandirana rugosa
CTTTTCATCAATCCTCTGGAAAACAGCGCTCCCCCATGTCCAGTGGTGGACTGTTCCTGCCGCACTCACTTCTAGAGCCGATCTATGAGCATGATGACCTCAGGAGTAGTCCATGCACAAGCCTGCTAGTGTGCGGGGGAGATGGCAGCAGGAGTGGCGGGGACAAGTCTTGCTCTCAAGATTGGCGGATTAGGTAAGTATATCTCCGCTCTCCTCACTCCTAGAAGAAAATGAGCAGTTAACCCATGCAGTGCAGGCACAGGCCCACTGGGGAAAATGGGAAAAAATTGCCTGGAGTTCTTCTTTAAAGCTTAGAATCCCAGCTAGACAGATTCTAGGTTGATCATGAAGAGAATTAAAGTGGAATTCAAGGCTAAAACTAAGTTTAAAACTGCCCCCCCCCCCCAACTCTTATACTTACTTACTACCCTGTAGAAGGAAGATGCTTATACTTTCCTATTCTCAGGGCGCTCTGCTCTGGTCGCATGATCTCCCCACTGGCCAGCTTCAGGGGAGAGAGATTGCCAACAGCAGATGAAATGCCTAGGCAGTGATGTCCCCCATAGGCTTAATATGGTGCTTCCGTCAGTCTCTCCTCTCCCCTGAAGCCACCGTTGGGAGCCGATCATGAGACCAGACCAGAGCTCCCTGAGAATAGGTAAATATAAGCATGTTCCTTCTACAGGGTAATTTAGAATAGGATTTAGAAGGAGTGTGGGAACAGTTTTAAGCTTAGTAATAACCTGGAATCCAACTTGATGTTCCTGTAAAAGACTTCACATCTACTGTCTAACTTTCTACCACGGTTGCTGCTTTTCCCTGTTGCCCTGGCCATCGAATCAGGTTGTTTGTTTTTTTTTATCACCTCAATCTTAGAAATATTAACTACAGCCAAATAGAACAGCTGCTGGTGACATATGTCTCCAATTAGCCAGAGACATTATGGGGGGATTTACTAAAACCGGTGCACACAGAATCTGGTGCAGCTGTGCATGGGATCCAATCATCTTCTAACTTCAGCTTGTTCAGTTAAACTTTGACAATAACAATTTGCCACCTTCCCACAAACCATCCTCAGTTGAAGGTTCCAGATCTCAGATAATTAGTCAATATCTGGAGCAGAGTGGAATGGCAAGTCTGTCTGCTTTTGCGGCCAAGGAGATTGACAAACCCATAGACTCGGAGGAGCTTTTATAGGCAATAAAAACACTAAAACCCGGCAAGAGCCTGAGTCCCGATGGCTTCTCTGTCATATATTACAAAACCTTTACGCCACCACTTGTAAAACCACTGTTTAGTGCATTGAACTCTTTGAAGTCACCCCAGAAGCACCCACCCTCCTTTTCAATGGCACATATCACCGTCCTCCCTAAACCCGACAAGTACCCGAATGACTGCACTAGTTTTAGGCCAATTTCTCTGCTAAATTTTAAACTTCTAGCTAAAATCATTGTGACCAGACTTAACAATCACTTACAAGGTATTATTGGCCCAGAGCAAGTGGGTTTTATGCCAGAAGCTTTAAATCTCATCCATCTGCTTAGAGGCCACAAAGAAGAAGGCATTTTCCAAGCTACAGATGCGGAGAAGGCCTTCGATAGGGTGGCATCAGACTTTGTGCTCTCTGTACACACACATTGGCTTACAGACCAATATTTTATCATGGATCTTGGCGCTATACCAAAACCCAACTGCTAGACTAATAATCAATGGCACCCTTTTGGAACTATAGCAGATACACTATGGTACCAGAAAGGGTTGTCCCATGTCTCAAACATTGTTTATACTCACACTGGAACCTTTTATAAGCAGTGTGAACAGGAATATGTCCATAAAGGAATTAGAACATATTTTGATTCTGAACCTTTTGAAAGAATTTGAATTATTAGGAAATGTTTCCAACCTTAAAAAAACGTTATAATCAGAAGCCCTTAACATCTCCCTCAACCCTAAAGTCCTGAATGTCACCCAGTCCAATTGCCCTTTCAAATGGGTAACGTTGTCGCTTAAATATTTAGGAATCTGGCTTACTCCTAACCTAGCAAATTTATACACACAGAATTTCCACCCTATCCTACTCAATTGAAAGGAGACCTTCAGAGTTGGACCCTGAAACCTTTTTCTTGGTTTTCAAGGGTCAAGTGGTAAAGATGGTGGTTTTGCCTAGAGTGCTATACCTCTTCCACAATCTCTCCATTCTCTTACCCAAACAGTTCTTCTCCCAACTGAACTCAATAATACGCAAATGTATTTGGGCGGGCAAGAGAGTGCGTATCAGTATGCAGACTTTCATTAAACCAACTTCAAACATTATTATTACGCGACCCACCTGTTTCGTATTCTGGACCGGAATTGCCACGCAAGTTCAAAAGACTGGGTTAAAGTCAAGGGGATGCAGACCAGGACACCTCTGAGGTTCCTGCCCTGGATCCCCAAAGATAAACATCCTGCTGATGTGAAATGTCACCCCACCATTGGACCAACATTCGGAATCTTCAAAATGTTAGTGGGCCAGGGTAAGAAGCTACCAAATACAATCTTGCTTCTTACCCTGACCCACTAATACCACTGATACACAATCAGGAATTTGCTCAGGGCTACACTACAGCATTGATTCTGCACCATCATTGTGTGGATGAAGGCAAACTCAAATGCTTTGATCAACTCAAGATTGAACTACAAGCCAAGCACTTCATGTACTGGCTTTACACAGAGCTCCACAACTGTCTACCGCCAGGTCAATCTAAAGCATTTCATGAGACAGATGACATACTTTGAACAATTATGCCTGGAAGGTGCGCAAGTTGGAAAAGTGACTTCCTTGATGTACAACTGGTTACAATTCAGTCTCAGGGATTCCTCGATTAAACATAGGAGGGAATGGCAGTCAGCCTTCAAAACAACATTTATCAACGAACAATGGTTTAATGCATGTATTTTGGCCCACAAATGCTCTTAGTTCCAGCCGCCAAGACACCTCATAGAAACTCCTGACTAATTGGTATTTCACCCCTGCCAAGTTGCATGCATGGTACCCAGACGTGCCAGAGACATGTTGGCGCTGTGGCAATGACATCGACACTATGCTCCACATATGGTGGGAATGCCCACTTTTAAAAGAGTTTTGGAGCAGTGTCTGAAAATAGATATGCTCCATAACCGAGACAAAACAAACTCACACCAGAATGTTGCTTACTAAATGTGACCAACCACTCACTAAGCCAATACAAAAAAAATCACTTGTGCGGCATTTGCTGAATGCGGCGAAATCTGTCATCCCCAAGCACTGGAAGACTGCACAAACGCCCACAGTATCAGAATGGCTACATGTAGTAGACGCAATAAACAAAATGGAAGAGATAGCTGCTATAGCTTCTTCAGAAAGTACCGAAAAATTCCAAAAACTTTGGAGGTCATGGCTTATTTTCAAATACTCTGATTCTTATGACCGATCGCGTAATGGCTGAATAGCCTTTGATTGCCTACAATATGTACAGCTGCTTTACTTCCAAGAGTAATTTATACAGATGTTTTTAAATGTTTCTAGATCTATATGAGTACATTTCTTCCTGCCGGTTTATGTTTAATTACATGATTAAAACTGAACGTTATGCGAGACGGAGATTTATGATTCTCTGCATTTTTTTTTTTTCTCTTTCTCTCCTCCCCCCATTGCTCCTCTCTACCTTCCTACCTCTCCCCCCTCTTCCTTCCCCCTACCTGTCCTCACTGCCCTTAAACATTTTTATCGATAATCGTAAAAATAAAGTGAGAATAGTTACCAGTAAATTCATATTAGTTACTTCTTTACAGGCATTGGTTGTATGACTCTATTTATGGTCTTGATATGTGCTGGGTATCTGACATTATGGTCTAGGCCCAATATGTTATATGTGTCATTGTATGTAACATTGTTTTTCTTTACGATACAATACAGATTTCTTAAAGCGGAGTTCCACCCTAAAGTGGAACTTCCGCTGGTTGGATTCCTCCCCCCCTCAGGTGTCACATTTGGCACCTTTCGGGGGGGAGGGGGAAGAGGACACCTGTCTTTAGACAGGTGTCCTTTTCCACACTTCCGGGAGCTCTGGCCGGCGGCCGCTGACGTCAGAAGCCCGGCTCCCTCCTCCCTGCTCGCTCTGCTACTGGCCGCCTGGCCAGTAGCAGAGCGCGGCAGAGCTCGCGCATGCGCAGTAAGGTGCCCGGCGTGAAGCTGTACTGCTTACACGTCCGGGTTCCCTTACCCGCGATGGAGGCGGCTGCACCCGTCCCCCGATCGGCGGCGGGTGCCGACATCGCTGGACTCCAGGACAGGTAAGTGTCCTAATATTAAAAGTCAGCAGCTACTGTATGTGTAGCTGCTGACTTTTATTTTTTTTTTTTTAGCCCGGACCTCCGCTTTAATAAAGCTTTTACAATTACCTAAAAGCTGATTGGTTACTATGCACCAGCTTTAGTAAATCTCCTCCTATGCAGCAGAGCCGTATACAGTCAGATAAAATGTCTTTATATATCCTACAATAAGAAAATGACCTTACACAAAATGTACATGCATTTGTTGTATTTGCAAACACCAGTTTGACAATATCTAGCATTATTTCTTCGAAATCTTTTCAGAACAACCATCCTTTTTGGTATATATCAGTGATCTCCAAACTGCGGCCCAGGGGCCAGATGTTGCCCTTTGCTTGCCATCATCCCTGCGAGACCTCTCACTGATACAAGGCACTATTCCTTCTACGCTTGGACACAATTTCTGTCACTGACCCAAACAATGGGACCCTGTTCATCCCACTGACTCCAATAATGGAGCACTATTTCTTCCCTTAATACCAACAAAGAGGCAATATTCCTCCTGATGTAGCATTCTTTATTTCCATTGATGCCAGGCATTTTCTACACTCACTGGCCACAGTCCAGCCCCCTTAAAGTCTGAAGGACAGTAAACTGGCCCTTTGTTCAGAAAGTTTGGAGACTCCTGGTATATATAATTTGTACGTTCTCTGTCCATGGAAGGTTTTGGTTATTTTTATTTTTTTTTTAGGTTTTTGATTTATCCTTGAGTCAGTACTAAGGGGTCTCCTTTTTCATACTGTGTCATTTTCTAGTGTTTGTTATGTTTTTGCATATCAAGACTTCTAAGAACTGACAATGCATGCAGACAGCAGAAATAACTTATGTGCTAGAAATTCTGTCAATCACAATTGTGAAAAACTTTCTTTTCTTTTCTTTTTTTTTTTTTTTTACAGTATGCATGTAAAGCTACATGGAATAAATACATAGCTGGTACATGGGTTAAAATCTATAGATAACTATATTTGGGTGTCCATTTTTTTCTTAAATATGAGTGCCTTTAACAAAATCTGTGATGCTTCCACAATGTCTGCCTTTGCAATATATATGAATGGCTAAAAATATAAATATGGTTTGCAAAGTGAACTGTGCATGCTGTCTTTGGGGGAAAAAAGGCTAAACAGAAAATGTGAATCTCCCTGTCTAGAATCCCGGTAATTAGGTCACACAGGAGAATATGTTTAGGGTTTTATCCAAAATAAATTGTAGGAGGAATTGAAAAGTATGTTACTAAAGAAAAAGGTGAATCTCTCAAAGAAAAAACATATTTCATGTTAATTCATTGGGCAGTTAAAATAAAACATCAATGCAATACATACTGTTTTACGTATAAAGGGATCTGTAATCATAGCAAAATTGCGATTTCAAAACCTTTTTTATGTGTCATAAGACATGCGACACAAAGCACTTGAAATTAAGAAGTTTAGCTTGCTATATAACCTCTCCACCTCAACATCCTTATTGGGCAGTAAATCAGGATCATCACCTCTGTCCAGTGAGTAGGGAGGTGACCCAGGAAACCGTAATACTAAACAAGGAATTAGCAAAGGAATTTTTCAGTCTAGCAAAGGTTTTATAACTTGAATAGCTGCTGAAAATTGGGAAGCTTTTGGCTGTTATAACAGTTTAACAATGTATTTAGCTGTTGATTGGATTTCAGCTTTAGTAAGCTGGTAGCAGTTGATTGTATACACTGCAGAATGCTTAGATATCCACTTCACATCCAGAATGTTCACCCCCTTCCTGATCAGGCCATATTGTTTTGTTATACGGCACTGCGTTACTTTAATTGACAAGTGCGCGGTCGTGCGACACTCTGCCAAAAAAATGTATGTCCTTTTTTTCCCCCACAAATAGAGCTTTCTTTTGGTGACATTTGATCACCTCTGCCTTATTTTTTGCTCTATAAACAAAGAATGACACAATTTTGAAAAAAAAAATCAATATATTTTACTTTCTAAAAACACATCCAATAAAATGTAAAAAATCTAATTTCAATTTTCAAAAATCAATTTAGGCCAATATGTATTCTGCAAAAAACAGGGGATAAAAGAACTCCCGTGTGGGCCTATATTAAACATGAGGAATCACTATGGGTAACCCACAAATAATTCCCCCCATAATGGCAACACCTCTACAGAAAGGGGTGGAGGTTCCTCAGTAATGTGGTACTGTATAAAACAAGGAGAGAAAAGAAACTGTAATTGGAACCTCAATGCCGTAAACCACTCTATTTATTAATGAATGATCAATTTAGAAAATATGACAACCAGTGAAGCAATTGGATTAAAACATGACAACGTTGTCAAAGGCTGCTTAACGTGACGTCCCCAACCACAACACGCCATACATCCCCATTCATACAATGTACCAATCCTGTAATGGATCCCTCCTATGATGCAGATCACATAGTCAAATGTATGGGATAGCAGTCTGATATAGAGATAAAGTGTTCCTAGATGTAGGAATCAGAGCCAACCAGGATTCTTGTGGATAAAGTTCCAGTAGTGTGAAGTAAAGTGCCAATGTGCAGATATAGATCATGGGTGCTGATGAGTGTCTCTATGAATCCTCATGGGAGCAGGAGCATCCTCCCTGCTTCAATCACATCTGTTCATCACTCATTGATAATTACGACTGGCTAGGCAAACATACAACTGGCTAAGACACCCTGTGTATATAGGATCAGCTATGCTGTAACAGCAGATATCTGCTCACCAATCCGTTTGGCAATCGTGGATGGTATAGGGTGATGTCTCTCAGCAGGGCCAGTGATGTTGCACCTCAACGTCCGGGAATGGGTCATCCGGACGGAGTGCCACTAAGCCGTCCTTGGCTCCGTGCGGTCGTTCGTCCGTGCCGCCGTTCGTGCACCAAACTTCAGACGCTGCACATGTCACTGGTTGAAGGCATTATATATAATGTGTGTGTGTGTGTGTGTGTGTGATTCTGCACAGCGTGGCCACCCTGTAGCAGTAAATCTGCTATGGTGCGGTCGGCAAGTGGATATAGAAGTTAAAAAATAACCCTTGTCTTAAATGAGTAAAATAGCAGTATATCTTTATTTTAATTCATGAGTATCTTTCTTTTTTTCCCCCTCTGCTTTTTTGCAGCCGATATGTAAAAATCATCAGTGATGGTGAAGAAAATGATGCCCCACTGCACTGCAATAAAGAGCATACTATTAATGGAAATGGTCCAAATGGAGTCCATGAAGAGGGCTCTCCAAGTAAGATATGTTTTATGGATGGTTCTTTGTGTATTATTTATTAGGCTGTTCCATAACATTTGATCAGTGTTCCCCAACCCTCCACAGACCCTGGGAGGGGGGCTGGGTCACTTTGATTTTGATTAGTACATAATTGTTAGCTCACACTGTAGATGAGACAAAACAGTAAGGGGACAAGAGTGATATTTCCAGGAGATCAGGACAAAGAACGTGTCTGCTGGACAGCGTGATTTGCCAGGACATATTGCAAGCAGCAATGTGCGTGTCAGCTAGAGCGTAACAATTTTTTTAAGGGTGACTTTATTGTACATAAAATATGCATGTACAAAAAATACAGTGTAGCAGAAGGAAAAAACAAAGAATAGAGCAAACAGTGCTCAGATATCACTGTATAAAAATGTAATATGTCCATTTCTTATATTTGAATTAAACATTAAGTATATAGTTATTTAGTATAACCTTGTTTATCAATATTGGTAAGTAAAAATAGTAGATATAGTGCTGTTCTTATGGGTGAAGCAATCCTCTATGAGGAGTCAGAGTATGCCTAATACCACCCTCTTAACCAGGGATTTGAAATAAAAAATTACTTTATGAATAAATGAATACATCTTCCTTGGCACAGGGTATTGCAATATATATATATATATAAAGTGACTGGTGCTTTACACTGTGAATGTGAAATACCCCTTTGGGGAGTGCATTACCTATAGGGGAGCACTTATAGGAAGCACAAGTACAAAGGCTCACACAACTGAAGAGCATGTGTCACTTTTTTTTTTTTTTTATTTCAAAAGACTTTGTGTTTAGGTACACACAATCCTTTTCAATGCATAATGTTCCACTAAATTATCAGTCACTTTATTCCAAAATGATTGTGTACACTTAAATTGCACCAAAGTCGCTTTATTTAGAATTGCGCAAATGTCACATGTTATATGATTCAAACAGTGTACTATCAAAGGTCGGGTTTAAAGCACCAGTCACTTTATATATATTGCAATACCCTGTGCCAAGGAAGGTGAATTAATTTATTCATAAAGCCATTTTTTATTTCAAATCACTGGTTAAGAGGGTGGTGTTAGGCACACTCTGACTCCTCATAGAGGATTGCTTCACCCATAAGAACAACGCCATACCTACTTTTTTTATTTACCAATCAATTACCTTATACTCCACCTAGGTCGTTGTGTTAGTAGGGGCAGCATTTCCATTTATTAAATCACAGCCATTTGCGTGGGGCCACCTACAATTCTCTTCAGTTATCAATATCACTCACAGAATGTGAACAGAAGCATGTATACAAAAACAGCAGTCAAAAAGGGGAGGAAAATGGATCTGCAGAAACTTTTAGCTTTACTCAATACCTTGTATATTAGGTAGTATAGTATGGTCTGAACTCAGCCACGAGCCCCATATCTTATGGAACTTACAAGGGCAGCCCCTGGCTTCATATGTTAGTTTATGCATTGGGATTGTTTGATTGACCAGAGTAAGCCAGAAATTAATAGTAGGAAGGTTTGGGGATTTCCATTGCATAGTTATAGATTTTTTTAGCATAGAATAAGAGTGAACATAAAAAAAGTTGAGAGTGTTTATAAAGGGATTCATCATCCACATATCCTAGGAGGCAGCATAGGGGGTTACAAATATTAGGTAGTTGGGTAATAGAACTGATAAAAGCAATGACTTCCAACCAAAACTCTCTAATTGGTGGACATTCCCACACCATGTGATAAAATATGCCATCATCAGAGGAACATTTATTGCAAACATAAAAAGGTAGCCTATTTAAACGGTATAGAAAAGGGGGTATAATATGACCTATATAAAAATTTGGTCTGGATCACTTTATCCCGAGAGGAGATAACCGTAGGGGCCTGCAGGGGGAGAATTTCCTGCCACACTTCCTCCGTGAATTCTGGTATATCTGAACGCCACTTGGATTCTGTACTACTAAGCCTATCAGTCTTGGAGTGCATGGGCACCCACTGACATAATGATTATTACATCAGATGACAGTCCTAAAATGTAGATGTACGTACAATTTCTGTTGTGACTTTCTTTTGCCCTTTGTTCACACTGATCTTGCGGATTCTGCATACTGATGCATTTAAAGGGCCATCATTGATGTCATTGTGATAAAACTCTGTTTTTTAAGGTGAAATGGAAACTGATGAACCAGATGATGAGTCTAGCCAAGATCAAGAGCTTCCTTCAGAAAACGAGAACAGCCAGTCAGAAGATTCTGTTGGAGGCGATAATGACTCAGAAAATGGATTGTGCACTGAAGAAACTTGCAAAGGACAATCACTCACGGGGCAGAAAAAGCGCCTGTTTACATTCCAGTTCACTAATTTAGGCAATGCTGACATCAGCTATATCAAAGATGACACTCGGTACATTCGATTTGATGATAGACAACTCAGGCTAGATGGTAAGTCTGTTTTGTTAGAAACACAGCTTAACACTTTCTTGGTAACACAGCAAGCTGCACCTCATTTTTTTGGATTAGAACTGTCAGTGTTGACCAGTAGTAGTTACCAATCATGCCTACATTTTCATTCTGCAATTGTCATAATCTTTTGCAGGTTTGAATCGAATTGCTGTGATTTAAAAAAAGCACTTCTAATAAGACACTTTGATAAATGAGGCCTGCTGCTGTTCATGTTATCTAGAGGGAGTAATGGAAAATAGAAGCCCGGGGCCACCCTAAGTAAGCCCCTGGCAATGATGAGAGATGGACTATCTCGATACCCAAGGATATAACAAAAATTCAATTAAAAATTAACATTTTATTATTGTAGATATATTTAAAAAACAAAGAAGACCTTATGCAGGTACAACAGTTATGGTTAAAATCATTGTGTTACGGTCGTGCATCGCTGTTGAAACATTCAGATGATAGCAATGGACTGTCCCCAGCGATTTGATGGAAATATCGGATATAGATCTTGGCTTGTAATCTTCGACATGTTTCGTGGTTAGGACCACTTCCTCAGGAGGAGTCAAGCATTTACAAAGTGATAAATCGTAATAATAAGCTTATAACACATAATAGAGAAAGAAGAAAAAAAGGGGAAGGAGGAAGAACTATAACAAAAAAAAAAAACAATTAACCACTTGCCGACCAGCCTCCGCAGTTATACTGCGACAATTTGACGCAGCTGCGCGATTTACCGTCATGGTACGTCAGCCGATTAAGGAGCTATGTCCGCCGGCTACCCGCCATCACTCCTCAGAGAGACAGACCGATCTCCATTCTGTCAGGGAAGTAGAGAGAGAGATTTGCTGTTCCAGGTAATCTGGAACAGCGATCTATCTCTACTCCCTGTCAGTCCACTCCCCCCACAGTTAGAAACCCCTCCCTAGGGAACACTTAACCCCTTGATCGCCCCCTAGTGTTAACCCCTACCCTGCCAGTGGCATTTATACAGTAATCAGTGGCTATTTTTAGCTCGCCGCCATTACTAGTAAAAAATAAAATAAATAATAAAAATGCCATAAATCGATCCCTTATTTTGTAGATGCAATAACTTTTTTTTTTTTTACCAAAAATATGTAGGATATATACTGACCTAAACTGGTGAAGAAATTTGTTTTTTTTGTTTTTTTTTCTTTGATATTTGTTATAGTAAAAAGTATTGGGTTTTGTTTCAAAATTGACGCTTTTTTTGTTTATAGCGCAAAAAATAAAAACCGCAGATCAAATACCACCAAAAGAAAGCTCTATTTGTGGGAAATAAAGGACATCAATTTTGTTTGGGTACAACGTCTCACGACCACGCAATTGTCAGTTAAAGCAATGCAGTGCTGTATCACAAAAAATGGCCTGGTCAGGAAGTGGGTATAACCTCAGAACCCATTTTTGTTCTTTACTGGTACAAGAGAGGACAAACACATGTACAGTCCTGCTCTCCATTATTGGCACCCCTTCATGTTTTGCATAACTGAGTGAATGTCTTCAGAAATAAATGGAAATGTACCAAATTTATATCAGCAGGATCTTTGAGAGAACATGGTCATTTCTTGTTTTTACCCAAGACTCCAATATGGGTGAAGGACTGGTCCGGTAAAAAACACTATGTCGTGACGTAACGAAATTGACTGTTAACGCACCAGCACTCTGCAACATGGGTTTGTTTTAACTACAGGAAATAAAGGGTGTTTATCTCGAAAGAAAACCACCATAAACTAGACGCCAAAAATAAAAAACGCGATATTTGTTTTTTTCGCAGTTAAAACTTTGTTTTGGGTTATGAAAAATGATATTGTTTATAGTTTCTTTTTTTTTGTTTTTTTTGTTTAAAGAAGTGGTCAAATCCAGTC
>BLSH010538414.1:294690-307967 GCA_018402905.1 Glandirana rugosa
GACCCCCAACATCTCCCGTTTGAGACAGGGAGAAAAAGGGGCTGAGGATAGAGAATCCCCAGTCCCTTTCTCAGCTGCACTGAAGATGAATGAAGAGGAGACAGCGGCTCCTCTCCATTCATAAACTGAGACATCGTAACACACAGTTTACAATGCTCAGTTATGAATGGACAGTCACTGACTCTGTTCATTCAGAAAAGGAAAGAGCCGGTAAATGACAGATTTACCGGCTCTTTCCTCCGCTCTCCATCCTGAACACTCCCAGGACAAAGGGAGAACGGTAGGAGCACAGAGGGGATCGGAGGGGGGGGGACCGGAGGAGGACAGATCAGGACCGGAGGGGAGGGGGCGGAGGAGGACAGATCGGGACCGGAGGGGGGGGGCAGAGGAGAACACAGAGCTGGACACAAGAACTGGAGGAGGAGGGGGGGGCCGGAGTAGCACAGCGGAGGATACAGGGACACTCTCCCTGTGCGGCTTTCAATGAAGCAGCTGAATGCCGCGGAGGGGAGATCACTGATTGTAATTTCCCCCACCGCTGCACCGGTCATCCCTGAGTGTCCCTGTATCCTCCCCTCTGTGTTACTACTAAGTATCGGATGAGGCATCGGGAGCATTTGCACGAGTACAAGTACTCGTGCAAATGCTCGGTATCGGCACCGATACTAGTATCGGTATCAGGACAACCCTAATATATATCATATGGCGGATAACCTGATGAAAAAAAAAAAATACCTAACGAACTAACGTCACCCGTGTCACTAATATGGTGATCACAGGTGACGGGGCAATAAAGGGGTAAAACCCTTGTTAGGGGGTTAAGGGGCGGCACCTATACCTACCTGGGCCTACTACTACCTACCCTAACACTGATTAGTGTTACAAGTGACACAAGCACACTGATTAGTGAAAGATCTGACCACTGCACTCAGTGACACAGTGACAGTGTGAAGGGGTTAACTGGGGGGGGCGATCAGGGGGATGAAAAGTGTGCCTATGTGTACTGGTGTTAGTGTAGTGTTGGTGCACTCACATTTAGATATTTTCTCCTCGCTCTGGGACCAAAAAGGGCTCCATGAGGGGAGGTGTCATCACTTCCTCTGACTGTGTTTACATTTCACAGGCAGAGGAGGCATTTCATTCGCCAGGACTGATCGGCAGGTCCAAAACAAAAATCATTGGTCTGTGCCTGTAGATTGATTGGTCTTGTAGCAAACCAGACCGCCGCGGGCGCGCGACCGCGAGCACCATTTTTAAACGGCAATTCGCGTAATGCTGCTTCCTTTGCAGTAGTAAATCTACGTGAAACTGTCAGGAAGGGGTTCAAGTATTTATCCGTTCCAGCAAAAATCCTTTTTATTTTGCCATAGTTACCATAACAAGACCGCATACTTTTGTCACATAGAACAAATACTGTTCCTAGGAGTAGTAAAACCAGTATTGAGGGAGGAATGTGAATTAGATTATAATGGGATAGACAGGTCAGACAGGGGTCAGCCCCTATTGGTGGGTGGAATGGGGAAAGATTGGGAGAGAGGGCTATGGAAGATGATATGAAGATTCCCATGTTACAAACAACCACTGGAAATGGTACTGTTTGTACTAAAATCAAAATTTGCAACATACATGTACAAAATGTGACAGTGAATTAAAGTGTTTGTTCGCCAATGCCAGAAGTCTGCCAAGCAAAATAGGTAAGTTGGAAGCTCTGGTGCATGAGGAGAACTGTGATTTAATTGGTTTTGCTGAATCTTGGCATTCTTCACGACTGGGCTATTAATATTCCTGGCTATGCTTTCGGAAAGACAGGGTAAAATGGACGGATGGAGGTGTCTGTCTCTATGGCAGAAGGGATCTCAAAGCGAGTGTGAAAGAGGACCTAGTTGATGGAGAGTGTGATGAGTCTGAGGCATTATGGGTAGATCTGTATATGGGTGTGCATACTACAAAGGTTATCATTGGAGTTTGTTATAGACCTCCCAGTGTTAGAGGACGTGGAGACTCAGCTCCTTGCACAGATGGAAAGGGCTACAAGGGCTGGGTCAGTGATGATAATGGAGGATTTTAACTACCCGGAAATTAACTGCAGTAATGGCAATGCTGGGGCAGTTAAAAGGCAAAAATGTATAAACCTATTACAGGACAATTTTATCGCCCAGTTTATTGAAGCCCCAACAAGGAATGACACTTTGCTGGGCCAGGTAATCTCAAACCATGCAGAGCTTATTACCAATATTCATATAAAAGAACATCTGGGTAGCAGTGACCATAACATGATTTCATTTAATGTAAGCTGCAAGCAACAAACACATACGGAAAAGATAAAAACACTTAACTTTAAGAGAGCAAATTTTACGAGGATGAGGGCTGCTCTCCGGGACTTAGACTGAAAGGGAATATTGGCATTGATGAACACAGAAATGGTAATTTTTCAAAGACTATGCAAACTCACTGCAAAGTATATTCCCATGGGCAATACATTTAAAAGGCTAAAGATAAAAGCTATGTGGCTCACGGCCAAAGTTAAAAAAGTTTTATAAATTATAAGAAAAGTGCATTTAAAAAATATAAATATTTAGGAACACTATCATCTTTTAAATGTTACAAAGAATATAACAGAATATGTAAAAAAGAAATCAAGGACGCAAAAATTCAAAACTAACGTCAGATTGCAAAAGATTGTAGGACAAACCCCAAAAAATTCTTCAAATATATTAATAGTAAAAAGGTCAGGTCTGAGCATGTAGGCCCTTTACAGAACAATCTAGAGTGAATGACTGGGGACAAAGAGAAGGCAAACTTATGAAATGCTTTCTTCATCTCTGTGTATACAATGGGGTAGCTCAGGTCTATAATGAGGGTGGTAGTGACACAGCGCCAAATCCACAATGGCTCAAAAGTGAAATGGTCCAGAAGTTTTTTAGACAGAATAAAGGTAGATAAAGTACCTGGACCAGATGGCATCCACTCACAGATCCTAAAAGAATTGAGCTCTGTCATTTTAAATCCATTGTATCAAATTTTTAGGGACTCGTTAATAACTGGAATAGTACCACTGGGTTGTTGTAGTGCCAATGTGGTGCCCATATTTAAAAAAGGATCAAAGAGAGAGACATAATTTTGCCCCTGTACAAATCATTAGTAAGACCTCATCTGGAATATGCAGTTGAGTTTTGGGCGCCAGTTCTCAAAAAGGATATGGGGGAACTGGAGAAAGTGCAGAGAAGGGCAACCAAATGGATAAAAGACATGGAGGAGCTCAGCTATGAGAAAGGATTAAAGGAACTGAATTTATTCTCTCTTCAGAGGAGGATATTAAATTGGGGTTATGATCAACATGTACAAATGCATAAGCGGTCCATATAGTGAACTTGGTGTTGAGTTATTCACTTTAAGGTCATCACAAAGGACAAGAGGGCACTCTTTATGTCTAAAGGAAAAAAAGATTTCATCTCCAAATACGGAAAGGTTTCTTCACAGTTAGAGCTGTGAAAATGTGGAATAGACTCCCTCCAGAGGTGGTTCTGGTCAGCTCAGTAAATTGCTTTAAAAAAGGCCAGGATTCTTTCCTAATGTACATAATATAACTGAGTACTAACATTTATAGGTAAAGTTGATCCAGGGAAAATCCAATTGCCTCTCGGGGATCAGGAAGGAATTTTTTACCCTGCTATAGCAAATTGGATCATGCTTTGCTGGGGTTTTTGCCTTCCTCTGGATAAACTGTGTGAAGGATTGTGTATATGGGATTGCATGGTTATATATATATTTTTTCCTTTTTTTTACTGGTTGAACTAGATGGACTTGTGTCTTTTTCAACCTGACTAACTATGTAAATACAATATTAACAAATTTTTTCTTTAAACTGTGTGATTTAGTAGGTTAGTTGTAACATGAATATGATAACATTGCATAGTGTTTGTGTGGATTTAATGTTATCTTGATCTGTTTTTATTAGGTATTGTCCTCACTGCAAGGAACATCAGCAAGCAACTAAAAAATTAGATCTGTGGTCATTGCCTCCAGTTTTAGTGGTACATTTAAAACGCTTCTCTTACAGCAGATATATGAGGGATAAGTTGGATACACTTGTTGATTTCCCTGTAAGGTATGTTAACGATAAATGTTTGTTTTCTCACTGTACAAAAAGATTGTATTTTAGCTGTACGGTATAATTTCATCTTGAATATCTTGACTATAGACTGCAGCACCTATTGGTGTATTCTGACGGCAGGGAAGTTGGATTCCCTCATCCACCTCAAATGTGTGGATGAAGGAATTGAGTCATTTTTTTTTGTTCAACCAGCGGTTGGAAGGAAAAAAACTGACAGACTCCTCTTAAGGCTGCTTAACTCTAGTTAATAACAGGTAAGGGGGTGACATCCAGTTTGTGAAGAAAATTTTTTAAAAAATGGGTAAATGTATAAAAAATATAGTTGAAAAATCAGTAGATAAAATCGTTTGGGCTGCCACTGTCCTACTGTTTTTCTCTGGTGACATTTCCTGTCATAGTTTTCCCTTTGTAAATGCAAATCTTCAAGTTTTGGTTTTTGGTGCCCATTTCGATGTGTTCATTCCTCCTGTGCTTTGTCCATAATATACAATAAATGAAAAATCCAACAGAAATAGTGGGACCCTTAAAATGGCCCCTATATTGGTGCATACCTGGAAATTTAAGCTCAGAAGATCTTGCCAGCAACCTCCAAGCATTAAACACTGTTTAACCCTCAACAGTATAGAGCATAAGTCTGATCATTGGAGAAGAGCAGGCTGAGTTCCCAGCATAGCTAGAGAACTGACCACGATATGTTCCCCTGCCTAGTGTGATCAGTTTTTAATAGGAAAGCAGAGGGACTGGCAGGAACACCAGTGATTTCACACAAAGGAAACAATACAAAGAGAACAGGAGACTTATTTATACCAGTACATGGTACAACAGCAACATGTCAGGAATATGAAGTGTTGGTGGAAACATACACTTTAATTTGTATAGTCTAGATCAGGGATATGCAATTAGCTGACCTCCAGCTGTTGCAAAACTACAAGTCCCATCATGCCTCTGCCTCTGGGTGTCTTGCTTTTGGCTGTCAGAGTCTTGCTATGCCTCATGGGACTTGTAGATCTGCAACATCTGGAGGTCTGCTGTTTGCATATCCCAGGTCTACATGAAACCTTTAAATACGTTAAAGGTGTAAAATATCCAGTAAAGTAGTATTTTCAATATGAAACTTAAGCCTCGTACA
Source organism: Glandirana rugosa (assembly GCA_018402905.1). Taxonomy (NCBI): domain Eukaryota; kingdom Metazoa; phylum Chordata; class Amphibia; order Anura; family Ranidae; genus Glandirana; species Glandirana rugosa. The sequence goes on from BLSH010538414.1 coordinate 299,934, forward strand.
CACAAGCCAATGGTTTCTCAACCGAACGTCAAACTTTTGTGCAAATTGGGCAATGGCGGGTTGGTCTAGCGTACTAACGTGAATCAAGTAATCGGCCAACAAAGCCGAAGGTAGTGACGTTTTCCGAGTGTATAACGAGGAAGTTCAGGTGAATGTGATTTGTGAATCACAAACACAGGTTACACGACCGAACACTTCCTGGATTCTGAGTATGCGTGTTTGTACTTCCAACCTTTGGTTGGTCAACTTCTGTACACACGAGCCAACAATCGGTTATCTCCTTGTTGGCCAACACAAGTTTTCTAATCTCAAAGTAGTATTCTTGGAAATCGGCTGTAGAATCGTGCGTACACACGATCGGATTAACGACCAACCGTTGGACCGTGTTTACGGGCCTTAACCACTTCAGCCCCCGAAGGATTTCCCACTTTGGGACCAGAGCACTTTTTGTGATTCGGCACTGCATCGCTTTAACTGACAATTGTGCAGTCGTGCGACGTTGTACCCAAACAAAATTTGTTCCTTTTTTTTCCCCCACAAATAGAGCTTTGTTTTGGTGGTATTTGATCACCTCTGCATTATTTCTGATCGCCGCTATAAACAAAAGAGCGACAATTTCGCAAAAAAAACAAATTTCTTACTTTTTGCTAAAATGCAAATCCGAAAAAAAATTTAATTTTTTTTTCCATCAGTTTTTGCCGATTTAAATTCTTCCCCATATTTTTGGTAAAAAAAAAAAATCGGCTTTATTGATTGGTTTGCGCTAAAGTTGCAGCGTTTACAGATGATGAGAATTAATTTCTGGGTTTTTTTTTCTTACTGGTAATGGCGGCGACCTGCGATTTTTTTTTCGGTACTGCAATATTGCAGCGGACAAGTCGGACCATTTTGACACTTTTTTGGGACCCTTGGCATTTATACAGCGATCAGTGCTATAAAAATGCACTGATTACTGTGTAAATGCCATTGGCAGTGAAGGGGTTAACCTGGAGGGGGCGCTGTAAGGGTTAACTGTGTTCTCTGGGCGTGTCCTAACTGTGTGTGGACTGGCCTGGCTTGGGGAAGGGAGTGATCAAGGCTTCCATATACAGGAAGCCTGTGATCACAGCTCTTCCCCCTCTGTCAGAACGGAGATCCGTGTTTACTTACACGGACCTCCGTTCTTTCACTACGGGGGGGCATCGCGGGTAGCCGACGGTGACTGAGTCCGCCCTACCCGCTCCCTGGCCCCCCCGAACACAGGGATATCTCAGCCACTGTCATATGACGCCGGTTTGCGATATCGAGCCACTTTGTTGCCGCCAGACGTCGGTTGGCGGTCGGCAAGTGGTTAAGAGTGGTTAAGATCATGAACACGGAGACATGACCTCAGCAGGCGAAAAATTCAAAACTAAACCTTAGAAAATTTTATTTAACCAAAAGAGTAGTTGATGTCTGGAACAGACTGCATGTAAATTTCACAGGCTGTTGACTTTCATATGTGATCTGGTGGTTGTACAGCTAAACTAAAAATTTAAAAAATTAAGGTTATACCTAAGCACCATTCTTGCATATGCTGGGGGTGTTACATCACCGCATACGCAGTAATGAAAGCAATAATTCTTGGGCTATTATTAATTGTTCTAAACCGATGACCTAAGAGCTTTAAGAACGTTGCCTATGGACAATCTTCATCAGAAACCAAATTCAGGTAAAACCAAAAATTGTACTGCCAGAGAAAAGTGGACAGCTGCAGGAGGGAATGTCCACTTGTGTTGCTAAATAGAGGGATCGGAAACCTTGGCCATAGTTTACTGTGCAGGCTACTTTGCAAATATGTTATTATTCAGCATGAAATAGTATTTTTTTATTAACAAAAATTTGTATTAAATTTGTTTTTTACTTTAATTATATATTTTTTTTCCTCAACAGTGATTTGGACATGTCGAAATTCCTTATTAATCCTAATGCAGGACCTTGTCGATATAATTTGATTGCTGTATCAAACCATTATGGAGGAATGGGAGGTGGACATTGTAAGTTGCAGATATTTGTTTATAAAACTACAGTCACAACTTTAGTGTGGTACATTTTAGAGAGGTTTTACAAAGCTTACCTACATTATCCCTATTGAAGATTCAACCAAAACTTGGGGGCAAAGGTGGGAATGATTGATATTATTGCATGCAGTATGTACAGAAGGAAAGGGGATAAAGTTTGCATGTTCTCCCTGTGCCTGCGTGAGTTTCCTCCATGTACTCTGGTTTCCTCCCACAATCCAAAGACATGCTGGTAGGATAATTGGTTCCTGTCTAAATTGGCCCTAGTATTTATGAATGTGAGTTAGGGACCCTATAGTGTAAGCTCCTTGAGGGTAGGGATTGATGTGAATGTACAATGTATGCGTAAATTTACGGCGCTATATACAGTGGGGATCAAAAGTTTGGGCACCCCAGGTAAAAATTTGTATTAATGTGCATAAAGAAGCCAAGGAAAGACGGAAAAATCTCCAAAAGGCATCAAATTGCAGATTAGACATTCTTATAATATGTCAACAAAAGTTAGATTTTATTTCCATCATTGACACTTTCAAAATTACAGAAAACAAAAAAATGGCGTCTTCAAAAGTTTGGGCACCCTGCAGAATTTATAGCATGCACTGCCCCCTTTGCAAGGCTGAGACCTGCCAGTGTCATGGATTGTTCTCAATCATCGTCTGGGAAGACCAGGTGATGTCAATCTCAAAGGTTTTAAATGCCCAGACTCATCTGACCTTGCCCCAACAATCAGCACCATGGGATCTTCTAAGCAGTTGTCTAGAAACCTGAAACTGAAAATAGTTGACGCTCACAAAGCTGGAGAAGGCTATAAGAAGATGGCAAAGCGTTTTTGGATGTCAATATCCTCTGTTCGGAATGTAATTAAGAAATGGCAGTCGTCAGGAACAGTGGAAGTTAAAGCAAGATCTGGCAGACCAAGAAACATATCAGACAGAACAGCTCGCAGGATTGTGAGAAAAACAATTCAAAACCCACGTTTGACTGCACGATCCCTCCAGAAAGATCTGGCAGACACTGGAGTTGTGGTACACTATTCCACTATAAAGAGATACTTGTACAAATATGGTCTTCATGGAAGAGCCATCAGAAGAAAACCTCTACTACGTCCTCACCACAAAAATCAGCGTTTGAACTTTGCAAATGAACATATAGACAAGCCTGATGCATTTTGGAAACAAGTTCTGTGGACCGATGAGGTTAAAATTGAACTTGTTGGCCGGAATGAGCAAAGGTACGTTTGGAGAAGAAGGGGCACAGAATTTAATGAAAAGAACCTCTGTCCAACTGTTAAGCATGGGGGTGGATCAATCATCCTTTGGGGTTGTATTGCAGCCAGTGGCACAGGGAACATCTCACGAGTAGAAGGAAAAATGGATTCAATAAAATTTCAGCAAATTTTGCATGGTAACTTGATGCCATCTGTGAAAAAGCTGAAGTTAAACAGAGGATGGCTTCTACAAATGAATAATGATCCTAAACACACCTCGAAATCCACGGGGGATTACATCAAGAGGCGTAGACTGAAGGTTTTGCCATGGCCTTCAAAATCTCCTGACCTCAACATAATTGAAAATCTATGGATAGACCTTAAAAGAGCAGTGCGTGACAAACAGCCCAGAAATCTCATAGAACTGGAAGACTTTTGTAAGGAAGAATGGGCAAAGATACCTCAAACAAGAATTGAAAGACTCTTGGCTGGCTACAAAAAGCGTTTACAAGCTGTGATACTTGCCAAAGGGGGCATTACAAGATATTAACTCTGCAGGGTGCCCAAACTTTTGCAGACGCCATTTTTTTGTTTTCTGTTATCTTGAAAATGTAAATGATGGAAATAAAATCTAACTTTTGTTGACATATAAGAATGTCTAATCTGTAATTTGATGCCTTTTGGAGATTTTTCCATCATTCCTTGGCTTCTTTATGCACATTAATACAAATTTTTACCTGGGGTGCCCAAACTTTTGATCCCCACTGTAAGTACCTGAAATAAATAAAAATAAAATAACATAATACAATTTAACACATTTATTATCACAGTCACTGACACCCTGAGCTTATTGGGGAAAGGGAGATGCGTTAGTATGAAGGTTCATCTAAAGCCAAACACAGAAATTTGTAAAATTCGGATCATACTGCCATCTACAGGAGGATTGGACACCGGCAAACATAAAAACAATGTGGACTAGCCCAAGATAACTCTTCACTCATGCCTCCTTTTTTTATTTTCATAGGAGGTTGGTTTTCTTTTCCTTAGCCTTACTGAAGGCTATCCTATTTTTTGCTAGTGCTTTTTTCTTCTATTGTTTCAATTTCTTCAGTCAAGACTCCTCTTCATCACTGCTGGTGCTTTGTCTCTTCGGTTTCATATGTCCGATGCAGTCATCCTCAGCCTGGCTTTTGGACTACTTCAGACCTCACTTGACTGTTTTTTGCCCTCATAGCCTAAAAGTGGCCTTAGGCCACTGGGTTTCATGTGGGGTGCTTTCCAGTTTTCTTTTCTGTAAAAGTTGGTTAAGGTGCTCTTTCTAGGTTCAGAGTTGTTGGCATTCAGGCTGAGCATTGGGAGCTACCTCATTTGCATTCCATTGTCTCTTTTTCCCTGTTGCTGTCATTTTTTTGCAACAGAAGTGGTTAACACTGTGGGATTAAGCACAGGTGTCATCCGCCCAGGGGCGTAACGATAGGGGTTGCGATTGCAACCGGGCCCCATGCTCCAGGGGGCCCATGTGCTTCCCTTGTACACCTGGATAGGAGTGATGGCGAGGGTGGCATTTAGAAGTTTTATTTATTCCATTTTCCTCCTAATGCAGGAGATTGGTTCCTCTATATGCTGCCCCTGCCGCCCCTCCTATCCAGTTTACTTGTCTTCTGCTGTTCCCAGGGTCCAGCTGCGGGACCGTAATAAAGGGACCCGTGATAGGAGTAAAGGGCCCCAGGATCAGCAAGAAGAGGGAAGGGCCCTGGCCAGAGGTCAGGGGGGGGCCCTTCCTAATTTCTTGCACCCGGGCCCTGAAGGTTCTAGTTACGCCTCTGCATCCGCCGATTGAGGTGTCACACACACTCCATGCTCTTTCCCACCATACAGCATGGAGGAAGCATCTCACTCCTGCTGCCCAGCTTGCAGAGAGCCATTGGAGCTTTTATTTGTTCCTGCTGCCTGCAGTGACTTTGGTCACCTCATACGAAAACCAATAAACTCCTGCGCTCCAATTCCTCTACCAGATGTCAAACCATGTAGCAAGGGTATTTAGTCCAACATGGAGTCTCTAAGGACGTAGTGGTTAGTCAGCACTAATGGTCTTGCTGCCCTCTTCAGGATCATGGGAATCCAAATTTATTACAAAGAAAACAAACAAGAGGGGCGCACCGACCTGGTGCAATACCATTAAAAATGTTTATTAAAAATGTAAGATAAAATCCATATACTCACAAACGGAGCAAATAGTAAGGCATTTAAAATGAATACACCTCCAACGGAGTAGACAGACAACACCTCAGCAAAGGGTCCGGAAGGTGTCCGTATGGCCAGGCTTATTACATTTTTAATAAACCCTTTTAATGGTATTGCACTAGGTCGGTACGCCCCTCTTGTTTGCATTTTCTTTGGTCACCTCATGCCATTCAACCCTCACCTGCTACCAGCTGTCTGATTTTGTAAGTAACTTTAGCCTATATGTTGCCTTACTGCCATGCATCGGACTTTAGACCTAGGGAGGGGACAGCCCTACTCTACCAGGTACCCCCAGTTTACTTGCTACTGATGGCTCCAGGGCAGCTTGACGTGAACCAACTGACGGTGCTGACATCTTCAGCCTAGAGTCATGTTACCCTCTGCTCTTGGAGTATAATCCATCCCCAGTGTCCTTCTTGTCAAACCATGTCTGATCAAAGAATCACTTAAAAAAGATTCAAGCACTGCTGTGGTTGATCCCCTAAGCCTGGTACACACAGGCCAGATATCGCTTTGGAAACCGCAGCTTGGCAATGCATGCTATTATTAAGCTTATGATCTACCAAAACCCCCAGATCCCTCTCCACTATGGATTCCCCCAGTTGTACTCTCCCTAGTATGTATGATGTTCTTAGCCTCCAAGTGCATAACTTTACATTCATCAACATTAAACCTCATTTGCTACATAGTCGCCCAATTAACCACTTGACCACTGGGCACATAAACCCCCTTCCTAACCAGACCAATTTTCAGCTTTCAGTGCTCTCACATTTTGAATGACAATTACTCAGTCATACTACACTGTACCCATATAAAATTTTTGTATTTTTTTTCAAACAAATAGAGCTTTCTTTTGGTGGTATTTAATCACCATTGGTGTGTTTATTTTTTGAGCAATAAATGGAAAAAGACCGAAAATTTTGTTAAAAAAAAGCATTTTTCTTTATTTCTGTTATAACATTTTGCAAATTAGTAATTTTTCTTCATAAATTTTGGACAAAATTTATACTGCTATATATCTTTGGTAAAAATAACCCAAATTAGTGGATATTATTTGGTCTTTGTGAAAGTTATGGAGTCTACAATCTATGGTGCCAGTCACTGAAAACTGATCACACTGACGGCCTATCTCATTTCTTGAGGCCCTAACAAGACAGAAAAGTGCAAATACCCCCCCCCCCCCCAAATGACCCCTTTTGGAAAGTAGACAGTGCAACGTATTTAGTAAGAGGCATGGCGAGTTTTTTGAAGTTGTCATTTTTTTCCCACAATTCTTTGCAAAATGAAGATTTTTTTTTTTTCACAAAATTGTCATATTAACAGATTATTTCTCACACCCAGCATATGCATACCCCGCCAATTACACCCCAAAACACATTCTGCTACTCCTCCTGAGTATGGTGATACAACATGTGACTTTTACACAGCCTGGCCACATACAGAGGCCTAACATGCAGTGAGCACCATCAGGTGTTCTAAGGACATAAATTACACATATAATTTCCTGACTACCTCTTGCACTTTTGAAGGTCCTGGAGCACCAGGACAATGGAAATGCCCAAAAAATGACCCCACTTTGGAAAGTAAACCCCCCAATGTGTATTCTATGAGGCATAATGAGTCTTTTGAACTGTTCATTTTTTCCACAAGTTTTTGGAAAATGTAGAAAGAAAATGAAAATGCATTTTTTTTTACACAAGGTTGTCCATTTATACAATATTTCTAACACACAACATGTACCTAGCAAAAATTTTACCCTAAAATATATTCTACTACTTGTCCCGAGTACGGCGATATCACATGTGTGACACTTTTACACAGCCTGGCCACATACAGAGGCCCAAAATGCAGGGTGCACCATCAGGCGTTCTAGGGGCATACATTTCAAATCTAATTTGACTACCCATTACATTATTGTGAGGCACTGTGGTGGCACTGATGGGCACTGTAGTGGCACTGATGGGTGCTGTAGTGGCATGGATGTGTCATGGATGAGCATGAATGAGGCATAAATGAGCACAAATGGGGGTGAATAAGCCATAGATAGGGATGACTGAGCACGGATGGATGGGTGAGCACGGATGCATTGGTGAGCACGCATGCATGGGTAAGTACAGATGGATGGCTGCGCACGAATGGATGGGTGAGCATGGATGGATGGCGGAGCATAGATGCATGGGTGAACATGGATGAGGCTGGATGGGTGAGCATGGCTGGATTGGTGAGCATGGATGAGGCTGCATGGGTGAGCACGGATGGATGGGTGAGCATAGATGGATGGCGGAGCACGGATGCATGGGTGAGCATGCATGCATGGGTGAGCACAGATGGATGGCTGAGCATGGATGCATGGCTGAGCATGGATGCATGGCTGAGCACGAATGCATGGGTGAGCACGAATGCATGGGTGAGCATGGATGGATGGGTGAGCATGGATGCAAGGGTGAGCACGGATGGATGGTGGAGCACGGATGCATGGGTGAACACGGATGTATGGGTGAGTACGAGTGGGTAGGTAGGTACGAGTGGGTACGTAAGCACGAG
>BLSH010538414.1:307977-322570 GCA_018402905.1 Glandirana rugosa
CCAAATGACCCCTTTTGGAAAGTAGACAGTGCAACGTATTTAGTAAGAGGCATGGCGAGTTTTTTGAAGTTGTCATTTTTTTCCCACAATTCTTTGCAAAATGAAGATTTTTTTTTTTTCACAAAATTGTCATATTAACAGATTATTTCTCACACCCAGCATATGCATACCCCGCCAATTACACCCCAAAACACATTCTGCTACTCCTCCTGAGTATGGTGATACAACATGTGACTTTTACACAGCCTGGCCACATACAGAGGCCTAACATGCAGTGAGCACCATCAGGTGTTCTAAGGACATAAATTACACATATAATTTCCTGACTACCTCTTGCACTTTTGAAGGTCCTGGAGCACCAGGACAATGGAAATGCCCAAAAAATGACCCCACTTTGGAAAGTAAACCCCCCAATGTGTATTCTATGAGGCATAATGAGTCTTTTGAACTGTTCATTTTTTCCACAAGTTTTTGGAAAATGTAGAAAGAAAATGAAAATGCATTTTTTTTTACACAAGGTTGTCCATTTATACAATATTTCTAACACACAGCATGTACCCAGCAAAAATCTCACCCTAAAATATATTCTACTACTTGTCCCAAGTATGGCGATACCACATGAGTGACACTTTTACACAGCCTGGCCACATACAGACGCCCAACATGCAGGGTGCACCATCAGGCGTTCTAGGGGCATACATTTCAAATCTAATTTGACTACCTATTACATTATTGTGAGGCACTGCGGTGGCACTGATGGGCGCTTTAATGGCACTTTTGGGTGCTGTAGTGGCACGGATGTGTCATGGATGAGAACTGATGTGGTATGGATGAGCATGAATGAGGCATAAATGAGCACGAATGGGGGTGAATAAGCCATAGATGGGGATGACTGAGCACGGATGGATGGGTGAGCATGGATGCATTGGTGAGCACGCATGCATGGGTGATTACAGATGGATGGGTGAGCACGGATGGATGGCGGAGCATAGATGCATGGGTGAGCACGGCTGGATTGGTGAGCATGGATGAGGCTGCATGGGTGAGCATGACTGGATGGATGAGCACAGATGCATGGGTGAGCACGGATGCATGGGTGAGCACTGATGGATGGCGGAACACGGATGCATGGGTGAACACGGATGAGGCTGGATGGGTGAGCATGGATGAGGCTGCATGGGTGAGCACGATTGGATTGGTGAGCACGGATGCATGGGTGAGCATGGCTGGATGGGTGAGCACGGATGAGGCTGGATGGGTGAGCACGGCTGGATTGGTGAGCATGGATGAGGCTGCATGGGTGAGCACGACTGGATTGGTGAGCATGGCTGAGCACGGATGCAAGGGTGAGCACTGATGGATGGCGGAACACGGATGCATGGGTGAACACGTATGAGGCTGGATGGGTGAGCACGATTGGATTGGTGAGCATGGATGCATGGGTGAGCATGGCTGGATGGGTGATGGGTGAGTGAGCACGGATGGGTGAGCACGGATGCATAGGTGACAGATGAGTGAGCATGGATGGGTGAGCATGGGTGACGGATGAGTGAGTACGGATGCATGGGTGAGTACGGATGGGTGGGCATGGATGCATGGGTGACGGATGGGTGAGCACAGATGCATGGGTGACGGATGGGTGAGCACAGATGCATGGGTGAGAGATGGGTGAGCACGGACGCATGGGTGACGGATGGGTGAGCACAGATGGATGGGTGGGCACGGATGGGTGAGCATGGATGGGTGAGCAAGGATGTATGGGTGACGGATGGGTGGGCATGGATGGGTGAGCAAGGATGTATGGGTGACGGATGGGTGGACACGGATGGGTGAGCATGGATGCATGGGTGACAGATGGGTGAGCACGGATGCATGGGTGACGGATGGGTGGGCATGGATGAGGCTGCATGGGTGAAGCTGGATGGGTTGTCCCTGCCTGGCATAGCGGTGCTGTGGGCATCTCCTCTCTCCCCCCTCTCCTGTCACACTGCACCGATCGGTGCGGAGAGGGGAGTGACAAACTTCCACCGGCTTGTTTACATGTGATGCTCCGTCATTTGACGGAGCGATCACATGGTAAACGGCCGCTGCAATCCGGTCACGGATGCTCCCAGGTGCGCGCCCCAGGGGGCATGCGGGAGCTCGATTCTGGCAGGACGTATTAGTACGCCCGCCCAGAATAATGAATCCCACTTGCGGCCGTGTATATACGTTACACGGTCGGCAAGTGGTTAACAATGCATTGAGGTCGGCTTGTAAGTTGGAGACATTCTGTAAAGATGTTATTCCGCTGCTTGGTGTCCTCTGTAAAGACTGAAATTGTACTTTTAATCCCAGACCCTATATCATTTATAAAGATATTAAAAAGTAAGGGTCCCAACACTGAACCTTGGGGTACACCACTAATACCCTTAGACAAATTCAAAGTAAGAATCATTAATCACTACTCTCTGAATTCTGAGTCTTCACTAGGGTGATTAACCCTCTCTTTGTTAAAGTGATCACTATCATTGAGAGAAGCGTGATAATCTAAAATATTGTCAACAGAACAGAAACAGGGGCAACATTTCCAAAGGAGAACATTACTTCTGGTGACAACTATCCAAGAAGGAATTTCCCTTTTTTTTTTTTTGAGAAAATTAGTTTTACTTCTATAGTGTCTCCAAAATAGGACATGTAACAGGAAAGGAGGGTGTTTTTTTGTGCAATAATTTTCTTTATTGTATTAATAACAGCAAGTACGGAGCCATTATGGAGACATACTGTATACCTGTGTGGCTTCACAGGTCAACATAGTAAAGCAGCTGTCCTCTAAGCGATTCAAGATGTTCATAATAGTCTGATAAGAGAACATTATGTAGTTCAGAGGCTCTCTCATAATTTCAACATAGAGCTGTAGAAAATAGACTGTGAACAAAAGCGAAAAGGAGAGGGAAATGGGTAAAAAGAAAAAGAAAAGTGAAGCGTGAGTAAGGTAGGGAGTCACACCACAAAAGCCACGAAGGCACCATCTTGCTGACAAACCACCCACCCAAAATGTATCATGTAGAGCAGGAATATGCAATTAGCGGACCTCCAGCTGTTGCAAAACTACAAGTCCCATCGTGCCTCTGCCTCTGGGTGCCATGCTTGTGACTGTCAGAGTCTTGCTATGCCTCATGGGACTTGTAGTTCTGCAACAGCTGGAGGTCCGCTAATTGCATATCCTTGATGTAGAGCATTATATTTCCATATAAGTGTTCCAGGAACCCATGGAGAATGGTGATCACAGAGATGTAAACCATAGTATAATTTCAGCAATCACATGGGTTTTTAGGTGTATGCATTGATTCGTGCTAGCCACAGACACTGTGACATTTTCATGTTACTAACATTTTTCTGCAGGTACCACAGCAACGTTTATTCTCCATTGTGGAATGTTCAAAGGGTCCTCACAAGTATGAGAAATCCGCTAAGGCTAAACTGAACTTCATATTAGAGACCTTGTATTTCAGGGTAAAAACACAGTTAAACTACCCATAGATACCAGAGAATGGATTGACGTGCATGTGCCATCTGTCAGTCAAGGATGGCAAATGTGTTTGATTACTTAATTCCTGGAGAACTATCATATTTGATTGCCTGAGAGTACCCCACAAACATTAGACCTTTCCCTAGTTCAACTGATAACCGATTAGAAGACAGTCTAGATATCTTACTAAAAACTACACCTCTTCCCCAGGGAGGTCGCAGAAGGCACAGTTATTTACACATACAGTAAGATTTTTGCTATCGGTCTATTCGATTTGAGCTTTATCGTATGTCCATTATGATCAGAAACATAAGATGTGGTTTTTTTTTTCTCTTGAATTTCATTTACAGTGTTTTGCATAATTGTAAGTCTAAAAGAGTCTATATTTTACTGTTTATTTTCTTAGACACGGCTTTTGCAAAAAATAAGGATGATGGAAAATGGTATTATTTTGATGACAGCAGTGTTTCAACTGCATCTGAAGACCAGATAGTGGTGAGTATATGTGTAGTTCATCATTTATGCACATCTAGCTAATTTTTTTTTTTTTTTTTGATGAAACGAGATCTGAGAGTCACCAACAGTACACAATTTCAAGCCCCCATCTCTCCAGCTTCTTACCTTGGGAAGGCCGCTGTAGTTTGTCTACAGCTGTAAGCTGCAATTCCCTCTAGCAATTGTGTGTGTGTGTGTGTGTGTATGTATGTGGTGAGCAGTCCGAGACTAATGTAGAGCCACCTCTTGGCATTTCCAGTCTCAGGAGCTGTAAACAAAGCTGTGTCTCAGAGAAGTCCATGTCTGTCTTCCTGAAGTAAATAAACAGCTGAGTTGGAAAGGTTATAGTAGAAAATGGCAGGGGTGGGGGTGGCTTTGTGTGCTTTTTTGTATCAGCACATTTGCCTTTTTAATGTAAATGAACGTATGAATCTAAAACTTGATAGATTACACAGAAGAAAAACATAATTTCTTATGATCAAATGGTATCTGTAACGCAAACACTAGTTATACAACCTAACCTAAACTACTATATAAGCACTAAGGGGCCCCTGTAATGCTTTTACTATTCTGTTGATGTCTAGGTCTTCCTTGGGGGGGGTACCAGGTGGCCACTGTTCCTGGGGTACAGCCATGCAGAGGGCGGGATCTTTGTGCTGGCAGATTTTTGCCTTTTGTAAGAGCAGCCATTCAGTATCCAGTACCAGTCTCTGGTAACAGGCATTTACTACAACTTAATTCTTGTCCAGCCACTACCTGTATGAAAAGTTCTTAAGTATGTATTCCAGCATAGGGTCTGGTTTACAATAATGATTGCATAGTCCTGTTAATATTAGCTGAATTATGTAATCAGATTTATGTACATGGATCTCGAGATCATATACAGGTATATCAGGTTTTCTTTTTATTGACTAGTTAGTTTTCCTTAAATTAAATTTGATGCTGGGGTTGTGTGCAAACTCCCTTTCACTGAATCAATATGGACACTTTGGGGGATAGAAACCTGCCGGTATACACAATGGTCACTAAAAAAAACACAAACCGTTTGTGGTTAGATCATGCCACCACATCCTTCTATGATTAAAATGTACATGGCTAGCAGTAAAGCAGACCTGGGAGGAATTTAATTTGACTAAACTGACCTGTTTATATTAGAGCACATCAGTTATTTCCAAGAGTACTAGGTAGTCAAGCACTTGGCTCTAACCAGCCGTTGAAGCCACCTTCAGTAGTAACACACAGCACCTGCGAGGAGCCAAGTGCCAATTTCTTAGATTAAGTTGATATTTGCATGTTTGAGCTATCTGGGTTGGGGCTTCAGGAATACTAGGTAGGTAGTTGGTAAGATGCCTACAGGTACACAACGATGCCTGCTGTGATTTGTAATGAACATTACAATTACATATAACATATTAATGATGGTGCTGCAAACATTACCCATGGCTCATGGTTCTTTACTGTGTTAAAATGTCCAAAATTTTTAATTCCACTCTAAAACTAGTAAGGGAACATATTGGTTTTGCTTAAGACTTAATAGTTGTGGACATTTAACACACAGAGGCGTGTACTTGAGCACAAGTATCAGTACTCGTACTCACCGATTAAAAAAACTGTATCCTTAAATGTTTTATCTTGAGGTGATACAGAGGCGGATCTCGCCTCTCACTACCATACTGTATGGGTCTTTGGCTTAGATAATTCTATGCTGTCCTTATGTTATTGATTTAAGATTCCATGCTTTTCTCCCTCCTTTTCTTTCCTTTTCCTACTGTTTCTATATTTAAAACATGCAAAATCTGTTTACTGACCCTAGGGTCGCATACTCTATGTGGAGCAAACTGGGTGGGCAAAAATACCCTTTCTGATATGAATATGATTTTGTTTGTTCCACAATTGATGCATGCTTTGTATAGTTGTTCTGATGTGATTAATCTTGCATTTCTCAATAAAAACTTTATTGTTAAAAAAAAAAAAAACTGTATCCGTGCAACCCTAGGGGCTTGTTCACACCATAGATGCATGGCAACTGATGGGAAAACCACGTAGATTTCACTTACAGAGACATGAGTTTGCATCAGTTTTAATGTGCATTTCAGTGAGTTTTTATGCACATTGACATCAGTTTTCATGCGTATCAGTTGTGCTCTGTTCACACCAGTGTCATGTCAGTCTTTTCTGATGTGTAGAATAACAGTAGTTTAGCATGTTTCGAAATAGGAAGTCCTAAAGCCTTAACAACAGAATGAAATGATCCAGGGTCAAGGATACCTTCAGTGCCTTAGTCAATCTGAATGTGATTTGCTTACATTAATCAAAAATCTTATGGCAGTTCCACACCATGTGATAAAAAGTGCTGTTTGTAGTCTGACAGTGATGTTTTAGCTGTCACTTTGCATCATAATCAGAGTGCTGATAGGAACTGCACATTCTACACTCAAGTGTAGTGTAGAATGTAATTTCAAGCAATCTTTCTGTAATACTGTCATGCTTTGTTTTACACACAGAAGGCAACCTTGAAAAATAAATACTATTTGAATAAAGATCATCTGTATTAACCACTTCAGCCCCGGAAAGTTTTACCCCCTTCCTGACCAGAGCACTTTTTGCTATTCGGCACTGCGTCGCTTTAACTGACAATTGCGCGGTCGTGCGACGACGTACCCAAACAAAATTTGCGTCCTTTTTTCCCCACAAATAGAGCTTTCTTTTGGTGGTATTTGATCACCTCTGCGTCATTTCTGATTGCCGCTATAAACAATAGATAAAAATCTTACTTTTTGCTAAAATACAAATCCAAAAAAAATATATAAAAAAACATTTTCTCTTCCGTTCACTGACAGACGCAGCCTTCTTATGACACATGGGGTTATGCTCATCCTACTAGGAGTAGCCTAGGCAAAACAAACAAAAGTGTAGGTTGGCCCCTCCCAGGGGGCCGTCCTCACCTTAGCATATAATCCCCCTGCTCTATACAGCACATCAGTTTTTATTTGCCTTGTGCAAGGAGTAGACCTGGTTCCCTATGGGATCTGCGGTCTCCTGAAGATTCGTCTAGGGAAGACTGCTATCAAGAAGCTGGCTGGTGGTATAGAGGATATCTTGAATCCTAATCTCTCCCCAGTCCGGCCGACACTATGCGAGCACCCTTAGGGGGGCCCACCGCATAGCGCCCGTTCCGTGCGGGCGGCCAGTGGCTAAAACCCACTAGAGCCCAGTGACTGGTCCACCTGTCCTGTGGCCTGGCCAGCAGCATGCCTCCTTGCGGAGAGGTAGGTCTGCTCCGGGTGGCTACCCGCTGCGCCCGTCGGATTGGTGAGTGGACCCCTCTTCCGCCCTAGGGCCATGGAGAGTGGGCACCTGAGCAGCTCTGTGATGGCCAGCTGGTGGGGGTTCGTTAGAGGCCTTCCCCCCACTCCCTCTCCTCCCTCCATCCCCCGCAGGCACCTTTGCACTAACCGTTTGAATCTGCACCGACCGTCCGGAGCACTGTGTCAGGCGGGTCGTCCACATTGGATTTTGGAGCACCGCTCGTTCATCGCCGACCGCACGTGTGTAATGGCAGCGTCCATTGTTTGAGAACCATGTGGTTTCCAGCGTGCTCTCTGGCGGCCCCCAGTGGTCGGTTGGGAGAATTGCAGTCCTTGTGCAGGAAGTGCTTAAAAACGGAAGTGGGCTTCGGGTTTGCGCTTGGACAGCGTGGCTGACACACAGTAACAAGCTCCTGGCGTGCAGTAGTTCGTGGGCATTGCTCTTTCGGTTGGAGTGCTGAGGCATCAAACAGCAAGTAAAGCTGGCGCTTCCTGGGTGCCAGTAGCGGCGGGTGTAATCCGCCCAGGTCTCCCTGGCTGATTTGTGGGGTAGAGGTGGTGGTTACACAGCGGGGGTGCCGGGCTGAGATGTCAGAGGCCGGCAATACTATGGCAGGGGTACCTGCAGATCTACAGTCCACCCCAGGAACATTTGTGTCCTTGGAACAGCTGAGGGCGGTGTTTGGGGAGTTCTTTCCCCGGGCAGGGGTGCCCGTTCCGAGGGGCCCCCAGAAGCGCCCCCCCCCCCTCTTTCCTCAGGGGAGGATTCAGATCTAGAAAGCGCCTCAGTGGTCACACCTGTGGATCTTTCAGAGGGTGAGCCGCCCTCAGAGGGCGAAGAGGGTCAGGAGGCTCCTAGTTCGCGGGATAAAGCGATAGTGGAAGCACTGATCACTTATATTCGCGACTCTATGCGACTAGACCAAACAGGGGAGTCACATGAGTCCGCATATGTTTGTGGACCGCTTAGACCCCCTAGGTCACCTAGGGCTTACCCTTATGATCAGGTGTTTGAACAGGCAGTGTTCAAGGAATGGCGTAGGCCACCAAGTTCCTTGGCTTTGCCTAAAAGCTTTGCTGTTCGCTACCCTTTTGAGGAAAGCTTTACTAAGAGATGGGCTTCCCCGGTGGTGGACCCTGCCGTGGCTTGTGTGAATAAGGCAACCACCATCCCCTTGGAGGGGTCACCATCCTTTAAGGAGGCGGCCGATCGCCGCACAGAGACAGTGTCTAAAGCACTATTCGTGTTGGCTGGGTCAGCCATGCGGCCGGCGCTAGCAACGGCTATGGCGGCACAGGCTCTTCGTGAGCACGCTGCCGCACTGTGCACTAGTTTGTCTAGTGAATGTGCACAGGCTGAAGTACAATGGGTGCAACATTTGGAAGAAGGTCTTCGCTACATATCCCATGCTGCTTTGGATCTTCTCCCCATATTGTCACAAATGTCAGTTTTTTCAATTATCAGGCGGATGCTGTGGCTCCGCTCTTGGTCGGGCGACCAGGCTTCAAAGAAAGCTCTGGCAGACCTGCCCTTTCAGGGAGGGCGTCTGTTTGGCCCACAGTTGGATAAAATTATTAAGGATTTCACGGGAGGGAAGAGTACTTTCCTTCCAGAGCCAAAGCGACAAGATCGTCGTCGTAGGCAGGGTCCTGTCTCTTCTGGTCAGAAGACGTTTTTTCGGGTGCCTGGCCCAGCGGGCAAGGCCGGGAAGGCGTTCACGGGCCACAGCAAGAGGCCCTGGCAGCAAAAAGCCCGAAAAAGCGGAGAACAAGTCTGCCTCCACATGATGGGTTGCCCCCACCAGCCTCACGGGTGGGGGGCCGGTTTCTGGGGGTTGCAAGCAGCTCTCTGCCCCCAGAAAAGTCCTTCCCCTCAAACTTGAGGCTCCCGCAGGAGCGTCGGGAGGCGCTTCTAGGCGCCGGTCAGGCGCCCAGCAGACAGAAGTCATCATTAACGCTGGCTTGCCGGCTGGAGTACCTGGGTCTGATTCCGGACGCGGTACAGGCAGGGGTGTTTCTAACACCAAGCAAGCTTCTAATGCTTCAGGTAGGGCGAACCCTGTGATCGCACCAGTGGTTCTCCTTACGGTTCTGTATACGGGAATCTCCTCTATCCCGGGACGGGCCAATCAGGTCGGAGCATCAGTCCCGGGAACCCTTGGTTTGGGGGATTCAGGTTCCGGCCCTAAAGGGGGGGAGAAGTTTTCCTCCCCTCAATTGGTCGATGTAGGTACCGGAACTGAGAGCGATCAGGCTTTGCCTGTCCTGTTGGGACAGTAAGGCTGCGCTGCCCGGTTCTGGTTCAGTCGGTTAATGCCACGGAGGTGGCATAGGTAAGCCATCAGGGCGGAACAAGAAGCACAGCAACAGCCGCGGAGGCGGCTCCGATCCTTCGGGGGGCAGTGCTTCACAGGCCTCGGGGTCAGTATCGGCTGCTGTACATTTTTCCTCCTCTAAAGGCTCTACCGCGGGTTGTACGCAGGGTAGAGGCGCGGGGAATCCCGACAATCCTGGTAGCTCCGGATTGGCCCCGGCGTCCTTGGTACGCCGACGTAGTGCGGATGGTGGCAGAGGTTCTGTGGCGTCTTCCACTTCGCAAAGACCTACTGTCTCAGGGGCCCATCTGGCACCATGCTTTACCCTCGCTGGCTTTGACGGCTTGGCTATTGAGTCCCAGGTATTGAGGGATAGGGGTGTCGCTGACTCCTTAATCCCTACTATGATTAAAGCACGTAAGAGTTCCTCACATAAGATTTATCATAGGACCTGGAAGGCCTATATTACCTGGTGCGAGGCAGGGGGTTGGAACCCCCGCTCTTATAGAGTGTCCAGAGTACTGTCATTTGTGCAGCAAGGACTGGACAAGAACCTGGCGTTAAGTACGCTTAAGGGGCAGATTTCGGCCCTGGCGGTTCTTTTTCAACGGCCCTTGGCGTCTCATTCATTGATCCGTACATTTGTACAGGGAGTACGTCATGTGGCTCCTCGGATACGGTCACCTTTGGCACCGTGGGATTTGAATCTGGTGCTTTCTGTGTTGCAGAAGCCACCATATGAAAGGATTAGGGTCATTTCCTTACAGTTGTTGTCGCAGAAGGTGGCCTTTTTGGTAGCTATCACATCCGCTAGGCGGGTGTCGGAGTTAGCAGCATTATCCTGCAGGTCACCTTACTTCTGCGGCCTTCCCCTTCGTTTCTTCCGAAGGTGGTTTCTTCCTTTCATTTAAATGAGGATATTGTTCTCCCCTCATTGTGCCCGCACCCGTCACATCCCAAGGAAGTTGAGCTGCATTCTTTGGATGTGGTGAGGGCTTTGCGGGTGTATTTAAGTTCTACAGCTCCCTTTCGGAAGTCTGATTCTTTATTTTTGCTGACGGAAGGGTCGCGCAAAGGTATGGCGGCCTCGTCCGCTACCGTGTCTTGTTGGATACGGAAGACCGTGACTCATGCATATGAGATTTGGGGCAAGGTTCCCCCGTTTTCAGTCACGGCTCATTCCACCAGGGCAGTTAGTACTTCCTGGGCGTTTAGACACCAAGCCTCGGTGTCTCAGGTGTGCAAGGCAGCTACTTGGGCCTCAGTGCACACGTTTACTAAGTTTTACAAAATTGATGTTTCGGCATCCTCAGATGCTGCTTTTGGCCGATAAGTATTACAAGCGGCAGTATAGGCGCAGTTAGCGCCGCCTGAGAGGGCGTTTTTCTGTTGGGTACAGTTGTTATGATTTTGCCCACCCCTCTTCGTTGGCACAGCTTTGGGACGTCCCCATGTGTCATAAGAAGGCTGCGTCTGTCAGTGAATGGAAGAGAAAAAAGGATTTTTTTTATAACTTACCATAAAATCCTTTTCTCTGAGTTCACTGACAGACGCAGCACCCACCTCTCTGCGTTGAGTTTGTACGGCTTGTTACGAACTGATGTGCTGTACAGAGCAGGGGGATTATATGCTAAGGTGAGGACGGCCCCCTGGGAGGGGCCAACCTACAATTTTGTTTGTTTTGCCTAGGCTACTCCTAGTAGGATGAGCATAACCCCATGTGTCATAAGAAGGCTGCGTTTGTCAGTGAACTCAGAGAAAAGGATTTTACGGTAAGTTGTACAAAAAATCCCTTTTTTTTCATCGGTTTTGGCCGATTTATATTCTTTCTCATATTTGTGATAAAAAAAATCGCAATCTGCGTTTGATTGGTTTGCGCAAAAGTGGCCACGTTTACGGATGATGAGAATTAATTTCTGGGGTTTTTATTTTTTTTTTTATTTTTACTAGTAATGGCGGCGATCTGCGATTTTTAGCGGTACTGCGATATTGGGGCGGACATGTTGGATATTTTTTACGCTTTTTTGGGACCAATGACCTTTATTCAGCGATCAGAAATTTAAATGTCCACTGATTACTGTATGAATGTCATTGGCAGTGAAGGGGTTAACCTGGGGGGGAGAGCTAGGGGTTAACTGTGTTCCCTGGGTGTGTTCTTACTGTAGGGGGGGCTTGGCTAACATGGACATAGGAGATCTAACTGATCCCAGTGACAGGGATCAGTAGATCTCCTATGCCTGCACTGACAGGGCGGGGAACTGCCGTGTTTACATCGGCGGTTCCCCGCTCTTTGGCTGTGGCCGCTCATCGCGGTTCGCCGGCGAACATCGGGTCCGCCCGAGCCGCGGGCCCACTCCTCCGGAGTGCGGCGGGTGCCCGCGCACGTGCCCCCCAGCGGCCATCCGCAGATCAACGCCTTTTTACAGCGATTCGCGGTAGCCGTCCACACTGCCGCAGTAAATGTACTGCGCGCGGTGTGGAACCGGTTAATTAACCACTTCAATACCAGGCACTTAGACCAGACCAATTTTCAGCTTTCAGAGCTGTTGCATTTGGAATAACAATTGTGCGGTCGTGCGACGCTTTACCCAAACAAAATTTTTATCATTTTGTTCCCACAAATAAGAGCTTTCTTTTGGTGGTATTTGATCACCCCTGCGGTTTTTATTTTTTGCTCTACAAATAAAAAAAAGATCACATTTTTTTTCTTTGTTTCTGTCACAAAATCTTGTATAAGTACATTTTCTCCTTCACTGACAGGCATTGATGTGGCTACACTGATGGGCACTCATAGGCGGCACTGCTGGGCACTGATAGGTGGCACAGGTGGGCACTGATAGGTGGCACAGGTGGGCACTGGTACATATAGCACTGTTAGGGATGGCACTGGCAGGCATCACATATGGACACAGTGCAATCCCTACAGTGCTCTGTATTCCTCTTACCTGGTGGTCTAGTGTAGGCTCCCTGGTGGTCCCTGGATGGCCTCCTGATTGTCTCCCTGGTGGTCCTGGGAGGCATCCTGATGGTACAGTGTGGCAATCCTGAGGGGAGCTGCACTGATAAACATTCAGCGCCGCAGCCCCCCCCCCCCCCCTCCCCGTCTAGAGAGCAGCCGATCGGCTCTCCACTGCTCAGGCTGTAGACCTGTTTACACTGTGATCAGCCGACCCACGGCACCACCGATCGCCGCGATGCGCACCCCAGCGGGCACACGATCGCAGGTTATCCTGAGGACGTCAATAGGCGCCCGGATGTCATTTGTCTATACGCCGGGCAGGAAGTGGTTAAAGGGCTTGTAAAAGCAAGATACATTAAGATAAAAAAAACCTTCTGTGTGCAGCAACCTCCCCAGCCCCCCTAATACTTACCTGAGCCCCATCTCGATCCAGTGATGTTGCACGAGAGACTTGGCTGTGACTCTCCCTCCTCATTGGCTGAGAGAGCAGTGAAGTGCCATTGGCTCCTGCTGCTGCTGTCAATCAAAGCCAGTGAGCAAATGAGAAGGGGCAGGGCCTGGCCATGGCCCCGTGTCTGAATGGACACAGGGAGCTGGGGCTCGGCTCAAGTGCCCCCATAGCAAGCTGCTTGCTGTGGGGGCACTCAACAACAGGGAGGAGCCAGGAGCACCGAAGAGGGACCCGGGAAGAGGAGGATCAGTGCTGCTCTGTGCAAAACCACTGCACAGAGGAGGTAAGTATAACATGTTTGTTATTTTTACCTAAAAAAACACACAACTTTAGTATCACTTTAATTATACAGTTCTTTATTTCTGCCAATTGTCAAATTGATGGGACTTGGGTTTACAGATTTGTACCACGGTCCTCCCTAATATACACATGCTCTGCTTTTTTATTTTCGCAGTCCAAAGCAGCATATGTACTCTTCTATCAGCGGCAGGATACCATCAGCGGGACAGGCTTCTTTCCTCTGGACAGAGAAGTAAAGCAAGGTGCTTCAGCTGCTACTGGGATTCCAGTGGAGAGTGACGAGGAGTCAAATGACAATGAAAATGACATAGAGAATGAAAACTGTATGCATACCAATTAAAAATAGGCCTGTGATCACATACATAGGAATAGAAATCGACAATAATAATCCTGAGATATCTGCCAAAAATATCTTTTTTTTTCTGTTCTAATAAAAAAGGGGAATATCAGCTGGCAGAATGTAAACTGTTTGTCTACCTGTTCTATTTATTGTATAGTGTTCCTTAAAAGGGCAATGCAGTGAAAACCGTGACTGATGAGTCTATTCAGTTTAGACTTTTATTTGCAAGCTAAGTGTATTCAAGAAGTTTTTTTTCTGCTGTTTTTTTTTTTTTTGTTTTTGTTTTTTCCTTAATGCTGTTAACTTATATAACTTAAATCCTCAGCAGTTCAGGTGGCTGTATCTTGCTTGTATTGAAAACGGAAACACGGGATATATGACAAAAGAAGCTGCTGGGCTCCTGAGGATAAAACAGTAATAGATACTGTGTGATCAGTTGCTCAGTTTTTTCCAAACTCAAATGATCAGCATCTTATGGCAAAATGTATGCTTGAAACACTCCATAATCAATGCAAACCACTTAACATCTGAATCATTTTACTGAGGGAAATAACAAAGGTGTTTTAGCCTTTTAGTGGAAACAATAAAGGGAGTCATTTTACTAAGTCTACAATTCACCAAACGTAACTAATACCTCACAAAGTTCGTATGTAAAACGGTATTCTACGACTAGTAAACTCAAACCTTTTTTGACTCGTTGACTAGTGTGTCATAGATAATGACAAAATAGGAGTCCTCGGGTCGTCGAAGAAAACAGTATATAGGGCACAAAGGCAAAAGTTATGTTCGTTCTATGTCGGTGGACTTGACGACTCCTAAATTCAATATATTCAATTGTCGTAATTCCTTTTTTGTTTTTGTTTTTTTTTTTTTTGTCGTCTTTTTTTTGAAGAACTTATGTGAATCGAACGTTT